>BSBK01014544.1:0-5000 GCA_027943335.1 Chamaecyparis obtusa
AATCCCCCACCCGGGCCACCTCCTAATCTGAATCAGGACATCTTAGCTACATTGTAGAACCTTGTAGGTATCATACAACATAAGTTACCACCAGTAGTACAGAAGGAAGAGTAGTATCCCTCAAAGGCCCATAAGATAATCAATAGGGAGTGGAGTAGGAGTCTTCCACCTAGACAGATTGAGGGTCAGGAAGACCATGAGGTTGAGTCAGTTCACCAGTTAGAAAACCCACATAACTTGGGGGTTCAAGTAGTTGAGAGAGAGACTCATGATATGGGGGAGTAGATTAGGGAGTTTCTATGACTCCAACCTCCTTTATTCTTGGGAGCTATTGATGAAGTCAAAGAAAAGGCATGGTTATTTAGCTTACAATGATGCTTTGGGTTGCATTCCTACAAGAGAAATCTGAAGGTGAGACTTTACATTCATCTCCTTTGAGAGGGAGCCTCTACTTGGTGGTAGCAGGAGGAGGCCATGGGTGGTGTGAGTATAGATACACTCACTTGGGAGACCTTTCTCAACAAGTTTAGAGATAGATACCTTTTAGAGAACTTTAGACAAGATAGAGGAGTTTCATGACCTCCAGCACACAGGCCTTACTATGATGTAATATGAGAGTATATTTCTTAAGCTTCTTCCTTATGTTGACTACATGAAGGATGATAAGCTACATATGCACCACTTCATCAAGGGTCTTAATGTATCTCTTCAGGATCCACTCCAACTAGCATTCCCTACCACTTTTAGAGAGGCAGTTGAGAGGGCACTAGTTGCCGAGGATATTTGTGGTAGGACACAAGACTCTAGGGATCGATCTTAGAATTGAAACCACTCTACCTATTCATCAAGATAGTAGAGACCCCCTTGGAAGGGGAATCAGGGACATTCAGCAGCGTCCTTTAAGGGCCAAAAGTCTTAGTAGAGACCTCAATAGGATTCTAGTTAGAAACCACTTCAGTGACAACAAGGCTCTAAGCCCAAGCAATGGCACTCTCAAGATCCTAGGTGGGATCAGAGGTCACATGCCCCTTACACATAGCTAGCTAGGACTCAATAGTCCTCTAGGGGTGGATACAGTAGATCCAATAGGATTGGAGGTTATTAGTAGCCTAGGTCTTAGGGAGTACAAGTACAAACATGTGGGCCATGTTACACTTGTGGTGGTATGGTACATCTAGTGAGAGAGTGCCCACATGGATAGGTAGAAGGAAATCAGAGAGGGGCTACTTCAGAGATGACAATAGGTGATATGGGTAGGTCTCACAGGTTATTTGCAGTAGTTGATAACCGCCAGACTACGGTCATTGAGGCCATAGGTATGATTCAAGGTATCAATATTACTATCTTGTTCAGTTCAAGAGCCACAGACTCCTTTTTATCTCTATTTGTGGTGGAGCGTTGTGAGCTGGTGGAAGTTAGACAAGATGATAGTTGGGAGGTCAAGTTAGCCTCAGAACGTAGAGTGTTTGTTAGTTCCTTGGTTCATAGTTGTCAGATTCAGATTGGTTACATGATCATGATGTCTGATCTCTGCATTACCCCTCTAGGTTCTTATGATGTATTCATTGGCATGGATTCACTATATTCCCACAATGCCAAGATGGATTATTGACAAAAGAGGGTTGAGTGTGTTGATGATCATGGTACTCCTATGGTGATATTTGGGGTACAACGGATTGTATATCTTCACATGATTTTTGCTATGTAGCTTAGGTGGTGCATGCAGAAGGGATGCCAGTTATTTTCCATCACCATTAGTGCTAGAGAGGAGGATTCAAAGAGGGAACCCTTAATGCTTGAGGACTATCCTATCCTATAGGAGTTTGCAGACAATATTTCCTTTTGAGCTACCTAGTATGCTGCCACCTAGGGAAGTTGATTTTCATATAGACCTTGTACCAGGAGTCGAGCACATATCTAGATCACCTTATAGGATGACCACACATGAGCTCAGTGAGCTCAAGATTTAGTTAGAATATCTCTTTGTGAAAGGGCATATTTGACCTAGTGTATCACCTTAGGGTGCACCAATGATTTTTGTGAAAAAGAAGGATATATCACTTAGGCTATGCATTGATTATCAACATCTAAATAAAGTAACAATTAAGAACCAATACCCACTCTCTAGGATCAATGATTTGTTTGATCAGTTGCAGGGTGCCCGCATGTTCTCGAAGATAGATTTTAAGTCAGGGTACCATCAATTGCGGATTGTGGAGAGTGATATCCACAAGACTTCTTTTCGTATAATCTATGGTCACTATGAGTTCACCGTGGTGCCATTTGGCTCACGAATCCTCTAGTTGTATTCATGAGCCTCATGAATGGAGTATTTCTTACATTCTTGGATAAGTTTGTGGTAGTGTTACTTGATGACATTTTGATATATTCTAGTGATGAGGAGGAATACGAGGAGCATCTGAGACAGGTTTTTCAGCACTTGAGAGAGAATTAGTTATATGGTAGCCTATCAAAATGTGCTTCTTTATATTAGAGGTGCATTATCTTGGTCACGTTATATCAGGTGATGAGATCTTTATGGACCCCTCAAAGATTAGAGCCATTATGGATTGGCTAGCACCACCAGTGTCATTGAGGTTAGGATTTTTATGGGCCTAGCATTTTATTACAGATGGTTTGTGGAAATATTCTTGAGAGTACCTCATCCCATCACTTCCTTTTAGATAAAGGGGAAGAAGTATGAGTGGACAAAGAAGTGTGAGAGAGTTTTTCGGGAGCTCAAGAGAGCCTTCACTAGTGCACAATTTTAGCAGTGCCAGATCCTTTGGAAGATTTTGTTGTATGCACATATGCTTCATTGGATGGTTCAGGAGTAATCCTTATGCGGATGGTTGACCTATAGCTTTCGACTCTAAGAAGATTAAGAATCACAAGATTAATTACCCTACTCATTACTAGAGCTTGTAGTGGTGGTTCATGCCTTAGTGAGATGGAGACACTTTCTTCTAGGTCACCGATTTGAGCTTCATTCAGATCACCAGATCTTACAGTATATCTTTACACAATGTAATCTTAACACCAAGTAGAGGATATGGATGGAGTTCTTATCTGAGTATGATTTTGATGTTCATTACATCAAGGGGAAGGAGGAATGTAGTTTTAGATGCCTTGAGTAGGAGGCAACATGATCTCTCATCTATAACTACTAGTACAAATCTGAGAGAGCACATTTTTCATCATTTTCTAGAGGATGGGGTGTATGTGGAGGTTTGTTAGTTTATCCATTCTCAGAGACCTCTTGAGGAGAGACTTGTAGAGTATTCAATGGAGTTTTATGGCTACTACATCATAGGGGACACATCTATGTACCATCTACCAGTGATTTTCAGAGTTTATTATGCTAGAGGCTCATAGAGAACCTTGTGAAGCTCATCTAGGAGTTAAGAAGTTACATGCTGATTTGAGACAATTGTATCATTGGCCAGGCATGAGATTGTAGATTTCCAAAATAGTTAATAGATGCCTAGAGTGCCAGAGGGTGAAGGCAGAACACAGTCATCCAAGTGGGCTACTGTAGCCACATGAGATACCTAAGTGGAAGTAGGATACTATCTCCATGGACTTTATTGTTGGTTTCCCTATGTCCTCTCATCGTCATGATGCCATCATGGTGGTAGTCAGAACATTGACCAAAGTCTCCCACTTCTCACCTATTCATACCACATTTATAATACTAGCAGTGGCACATGTGTTCTTGCGAGACATCATCAAACTTCATGTCATTCCTTGTAAGATCATCTCAGATAGAGACTCACTTTTTACATCCTCCTTTTGGACAAAGCTTCAGGAAGCATTGGGAACTAGGCTAAATTTTAGTATAGCATACCACTCTCAAACAGATTGATAGATAGAGAGAGTTAATCAGGTGTTAGAGGACATGATTTGCATGTATGTGATGGAACATCAGGTCAAGTGGGAGGGGTACCTTCATCTTGTTGAGTTTTCCTATAATAATGGACAACATTCCTCTATAGGTATGTCGCTATATCAAGCCTTGTATGGTAGACCATGCATGACACCACTGAGCTAGAATAGGATTGAGCATAAAGTATCTATTGGACCAAAGTTGGTCAAAGAGATGGAGCAATAGGTGGTTTTGATTATACATCTTAGAGAGGCTCAGGATAGACAAAGAAATATGCAAATGTGAAGAGAGTTTATCAAGAGTATATGGTGGAGATAGAGTTTTCCTAAGAGTACATCTACATAAGAGTCCAATCCCTTTTGGAAAGGGCTCTAAGCTAGTGCCTCTCTTTGTTGGACCTTTCGAGATCTTGGAGAGGATAGGACTAGTTTCTTATCATCTAGCCTTGCCACCTAGCTTGTCATGCATCCACGATGTGTTTCATGTTTGTGTGTTATGAAAATATATTTATGACAAGTCTCACATTATAGATTGGGATGCCTTGCAGGTGGATTCGAACAGTAAGCTAGCTTGGAGCCCATTTGCATTTTAGCCTGATGAACCCTGGCACTTTGAAGTAGAGAGATGGGCCAGGTTAGGGTCCAATGGGATTGTTATGATGAGGTCATAGTTTCATGGGAAGATTTAGCACATATGAGATCACAATACCCATACCTTTTTAATGAATTCCAGGAGGAAGTTCATGCCTATAGGGGGAGAATGTGAGGCCTCACCCTGACCCATCATAGAACTATTGATACATTCACATTTTGATACCTTATGATTTGATATTTTGAGGAACTTTTGATTGATTTGATAGTGACACATGCTATTATGTCTTATGATGATGATTATATTATGTGGATTCTATTTATGATGCAGATTAGAACCTAGATCATATTGTTGATTTTGTTATAGATGCTCAGATATGTATTTTGATGAGAAAGACTTAATCATGGTTAGATTTAATTATTTCATGGATTATGTCTTAAAAGTTAAGGAATAGTATTGATGATATCTCATGATGATAGAATTATGCAAATACCATGTTGAGCTTTACTTTAATGAAAAATTA
>BSBK01014544.1:10000-81072 GCA_027943335.1 Chamaecyparis obtusa
TTCATGTTAGTGTCATCGGTTATCTTGTTCAGTTGTATCGCTATGGCTAGTCAAACCTAACCATGTTGTGGAGAGGGGGTTGGCCAACCCATGTTATGAGTGTGGGATCACCACATGACCTTGTTGGCCATGAGACCCCTCTCATGGTAACACTAATGTCCTAACCATCATGTTCTCCTTATTTGTATATCTTAGGTGTTACAAACAAATGTGCATTTTTGCGTAGTTTATTTTGGGCATGACATTATGCAATTGCTTAACTTGGGGCATTTCAATTCCAAAATCTATCTTAATTAGAAGTAAATTTGAATCCTAAGTGAGGCATTAGGGATTTTCTCTTGACTTTTATAGTGAATCAAACTCGTAGAAGTTCCAAACTTGAGACGAAAATAAGCTAGGGAAGGAACAAACATATAAAATAAGCCTCATTATTTGTGAAAGAAAGAATTGGGCCTATGTTCTTCACTTTTATAGTGAGTCAAAATGACAAACATGCTTTAATTCCATTATATTAAAAGGATTGGAAAATAAATTTGTTAATCATGTTTGGAAGTGAGAAGGTAATAGGGATATTCTCTTCACCTTTTTGGTGAATCAAACTCCTAGACCTACTTGATGATCATTTCTTTCATTTCACATATTAGAGCTTTAGTGGGCCTACCTCCTGAGAACATGCCTTAACGAGGCTAGTGAGAGGGATGACCCAAAGTGGGAACAAGCTGAAGCCATCCTATTACACCCACTATAAATAAAGACCTTGGTTAAGTTGAAAAACTTAGAGGGAAAAATTATCAAATGCATGGACTTGTAGGGCTATAGGCCTCAATTGCATGTGTGCAACTACATGTTCCTTGAATGATTCATTTGATATTTTTTTTTGGAACCTGAAATAAAATGAAAAATTAATCTAGCAATCCCTATCTTTAGAGCCATCTTAAACACCAAATTTGACCTTAGGTAAATTTCTTGGAATATTTTCTTGTGCAAGACCTTTGTAAACATTCTCAAACATCCAAATCTTTTTTGGGGGGTTATAATTGAAAAACCATTGTTTTGTTCTTGTTGTGCTTTAAGGTATATGATTACAAAAATAAAAAATCCATTAAGATCCAAAAAATCAATTAAAAAAAATTCAAAGGGATATTCTCTTCACAAAAATCTAAGACATGGAAAAAAAAGGGATATATCATCCAACAAATCCTCATTAAGAATAATGTTTCATTTTCTCTATGATCATAATCATCCATATATGTCTTCATATTCTTCAAACAAAAAGACTACTCCAAAACCTCACATCAATTGTGTCTTTGATCAAGAATAACATCATGAAAACCCTATCTTTTATCAAGAAAATCTTAATGATAACCCAATCTTTGAACAAGAATTTATTTCAAAATCTCAAGATAATCTCATCTTTGATCAAGGAAATCAAGAGGAATTAGTCACATTTCAATAATCCTCATCACATGACAATGAAAAATTGGATCATCAGGATCTTGAATATAACATCTCTTTGACATACACAAGCACATCTAAATGTCCATTCGATAGATCATTTAATCCTTTGGGACAATATTATGAATCAGCTTTGGAAAAAAATCCTTGAAAATGATCTCATCATGTTGCTTCAAGTCACTTCACGTGGTTTTATCTTTTAGAGAAACTATTGTGCATATCATAGACATAATGAACATGAAACTTCAGATTGCCTGGAGTTAAGCATAAAATCCAAGATCTCATAAATGATGATATAATTTAAATTGAAATTCCTAATGAATCATCTAATTATGAACAAGGTACTACTCTCAAGAAAGATCTAAACTATGAACCTATGTCTATTAATGGAACTCATGTATCCTATACTTCTTCCATAATTCCTCCATCTCCTAAAGTAGTGAAGCTAGCCAAAGTGCCTCCAGAAAAAAAAAGAAAAAAAAGAAAAAAAAGAACCAAATGCTTTCCATGCTAACTATGTATACTCTCAAGGGCTACCTCTAAAAGAGACCCAATCTAACCCACATCTTGTTAAAAAAAGATTTCATGCTTCAAAGGTCATAAACCCCAAGCTCTCATGTACTACAATGCCTGTCATGCATATTTCAAATGAACCTCCATCATCCCTTCAATAATTCCTCATGCAAATCCAAACTCCTACATTGTCCTTCAAAGTGACTCCATGTCAATATATTAATCCAAAGTGTAAAGAAACAATCACAATTAAGGATCAAGATCAAGATATTAACCTTCCTTATCCTATAGTTGACCAAAGTCCCATACCCAAAGAATACCATGATGATCCCTTCATACCCTTCCATTTTTTTCAAGAATAGATCCTTCCACACCTAGAGTTCCATATTCATTCACCTCCTATATCCTAACCATCTCCTAATATTTAGAGAGAAAAAGACTCCTCCCTCAGTGGTTGTGAATTCTATTGCTAGAAGTATTATGGAAAACTTCAGAAGTTTGGGAAGAAAGATAATTGTCTTTGGGGCCATCATCCTAAGAAGAACAATAAGATCTCATGGGAAAGTTTAAAGAAGAGCTAGCCCCAGAATCCTAGGGATAATGTCATATGGACTGCACCACCAGAAGGTTGGGTTAAAGGGAACTTTGATGGCTCGGCAAAAGGTAATCCTGGAAGGGCTGGAGGTGGAGGGATAATAAGAGATAATGCTGGAAACCACTTAGGAGTGATTACTGTCCATCTTGGAATTCAAACTAGCCACGTGGCAGAGGCAGAGGCGGCTCTATATTTGGTTATAATTGCGAAAGATTTAGGTTGCACAAAATTATGGCTGGAAGGGGACTCTCTAAATATAATTAATGCCATAAAAGGGAACTCTGTCAGTTCATGGATGATAGAACACATTATCAACAAAATTAAACATTTAATGAACTCCTTTGAGGATTGCCATGTCACTCACGTTTATCGTGAAGGAAATAAACCAGTGGACAGGTTGGCTAATGAAGGTACTTTGTCTGACGTCATCCAAAAGTGGAGAGGGGAAGCGAATCTCAAGAGTGAGATATCCAGTCTAATCAAGTATGATAGAATTAATCACAATGAAGGATACATCACTTAAGTTAATGATGAATAGGATGAATCATTTACCGAGGTGGCTTGCATGCAAGCTGAAGTGTGGGAGTATTACTCTGTAGACAATAAGGCATGGACAAAGGGTTAATCTCGATAACAAAAAAAGCTTTGTGAACTTGAGAAGTAAGGAAAAGTCTAGAAAGAAGCTGAACCAGTACATGAAAAACAAGAAAATTATGGGAGGTAGTCTGAAGAGGGAAGAGCCCTTTGACTGCGATAAATGGAGATAGGATAGAGATGTGTGGAAGAAGCTGAAAAAAGGGGGGGTGACCCAGTATATGAAGAAGCTTCATGGTCACGACAAAAGAATCATGACATTGTTTGCAGAGGGCTAGAACAATGGTAAGGTGTTTCTTTGGGGCAAGTCATTCAAGCTTTCTATTTCTAGCATAGCGAAAATTACTGGTTTACCTACTGATGCTACCCATTTTCATAGAGGCAATAACAAGCTAGGAACCGAAGCCTATGCTATTTTTCCCAAAACTATGGATGAGAAAGCCCTAATGACTAAGGGGAAGGGGGACTATGTGGACATTTCTAACATTGATGAATTCTAGGCTAAAATTTTGAAGGCCATGATTGAATACTTTACTTTGGATGGGCGGTATTCGAAAATATATAATTTTCATTTTGTGTTTGCTAACCACTTCAGGCACAAAAGGAGGATCTCTTTTCCTTTTTACCTATTAAGCTCTCTGAATAGCAGCATTACAGGGCACAAAAAGAAGGCTTCTAATCTGGTGCTGCATGAAGGCTTGATTCTCCTCACCTTTGAGCACATTAGGGATAACATTTTGGACCCTATCCCTAAAAAAATCAAGGAGAAAAGAAAGGTGAAGTTTGAGGAGGAGAAGGTTCCTGAGACCAGAAAGAAAAGAAAGATAAAAAAAGGAAAGTTTTTTGCTACTTCTGAAGATAAGGACACAACTATGAATGAGTCTATGCTCAATCCTAAATTGTGTGGGAAGGGTGTTCTGGTGGAAGACAGTGAGAAGGAGACATAAGAGGAAGAGAAAAGAAATGAGAAAGAGGAAGATTATGGAAGCTATCAAGAAGAGGAAATGAACGAGTGGCTAGAGGAGGGGAATGAAGACCAGGAGGAGACCAGCAATGATGGAGGAGAAGACAAGGAGGAAGCAGAAGAGGAAGAAGAAGGAACCCATGGTGACTCTGAAGAAAAATCAAATGATACCCCTGTTATTTTGGAAGGTGCTGAGAAAGAGGAGGTTGGAACTAACATTGTGGAGGAGGTAATTTCTTATCATAACAATCCTTTGGAGAATAAAACAAATGAAGCCAGTCTTGAGATGGGGAAGGTAAATCCAGAGAGGAGGTTAATAAAGAGGACAATGTTTCTTCAGAGGGTTTTACTAGTGGCCAAGAAAATGAAGGAAAGGAGACTGGTTTCTGTCCTTCTACTAGTGACAATGGAGAGGAGAACTCTACTAGAGGGGAGTATGGAAAGGATGAGATGGCTATGCTAGAGAAAGCCAATATCAAAGAGGATTCTGGTACCCTTCAGAAGGATAATTGTATACTCGAGGAGGAAAAGAACATAGAGGAGAACCAGGAGGAGAATAGGGACTGGAAGAAGGAAATGTAGGAAATGGAGATCCATATTGAGGATATGGAAAAAACTATGAATAAGATGAAGAACAAGATGGGAAGAATGGAAAATGAGCTTTTGGATAAGGTTAAAAATAAAAAGTTTATAGAGGATGGTACTGTTGAGTTGAAAAAGAAAGTTAAAGAAAAGATGATAAATTTAGAGACTAAAATTAATCACCATGATAGCATGATAAGAGGTGTCATGAATCATAGCAATGAAGGTCTGAAGGTGACAGTAATGAACCTGAAAATGCTACATAATCATTTAGAAAGAAACATGCTGGAAAGAACTACAATAACTATTGAAGAGGAAACTGGAAATACAGGGCCGGGGACGAGAACTAGAGGTCAGACTCAGAGAAAGGTTCCTGAAAAATCTACAGAGCTGAAGGAACTACAAGAAACCATCCAGAAGATGGAAGATCTCCAGAAGAAGGTGGAGGAAATGATTAAAGATTATTAGCTTGTTCTGGCTGGTAGATATTTTGTTGTAGGTTTCGTCTCTTGTTTTATATTTTGAATTGTTCATCTTTTGTTCGCTACTGTGGTTTGTTCCTTTTTGTTTAGTGTTAATGATCTATCTTATGTTGTTTTAAACTCTAGTTTCGAGTCCATGTAAAACTTGATTTTACCTTAATCAAAAACCATCTCCTAAGAAACATAAAAATATCATTTCCATCTCTAATGAACTTATTAAAAATTAAAAGAAAACTACTATTCCTATGCTATCTAAAGATATTTGTCAAGATTAAAGTACCCTAGCATACACTTATCATAAGCCTCCATATTTACCACAAAATTCTCCCATTATTTATAATCCATTTCATAAGAATGAATCACCTCAAGCTTCAACTTATCCTATCAATATTTCTCCTATCGAAGCTATTCCTAAGACTATTGGTATAAAGATAAATTTGAAATATGAGAGCCTTGGCCATATAGGTCACTCTAAATATGTTTATATTTCTCCCACATCTCATTTACCTCCATTTTCATATAATCATCATCCTTCTACATCCTCCAAATCCATCCTTGATCCCTATATCCCAAAGTTGAAACCTTCTTATCTTCTATCCATATTGTGCCCTTACATCCCTCCATCTCCTATGCCTATCACTCCTAGCTTTCCATCCACTACTCCATCATACTTCAAGATCAACAAAGACATACATCCTTGAACCCACCATATCAATCCATCCATATAAACCAATCATATCAACCTTTTTCATCCATAATTCCCAAGTCTTTTGGAAGAAATTTGGATGTGCCACATAAAAATAATAAATTCAATAATCCACTCATGTATGAAGATCACTATGTCTAATCTAATCAACATGTGAATACAAACAAAAAATAAATATTCAAGAGACCACAAAGGTCCATCAAGGAAAAAGAAAAATCAAATAAAATGTGGGTTCCTAATCCCTCATTGAAGAAATGAATTCTAAAGTATCCACCAAACAAAAAGAAGAATCAAAGAAAATGTGGATTCCCAAGTCACTTTTGAAGGATTTGCACACAAAAGAAAAATAAAAGTTGACATTCAAGCTTCCAAAGGATTACACTCCACATTCTCCCAAATATATTCCATCTTATCCATCCATTTTGGGTCCTTGTGTCCCAAGATCCATATCCTCTCCTACATTAAAACCTTCAACCATTTCACCCATTTTTTCTCCATTATTCCACCACCCTTCAAGGTGTGTTTCGATGTTGATCTTGATAATACTTCTTATCCTCCTATTCATTATTCTTGCATTCCCATTCTCACACCCACACATAGAAATACTTCTTATCCTCTCATTCATTATCCTTCCATTTCCCTTATCTAATCCATCACATAGATCTTTATCCTCCCTCTACCTTATCCACCATATCACCTTTCCATCACCCTATCAACATCTTTGAGTATCTAAAGAGTATGAGACTTGAGTCCCTCCAAAATTCAAAAATACAAAAAAAATTGAAAAAGAGATAAAAGTGCCTTGGTGAAAACCTGGTAAATAGGCGCCTTGGTAGAAGAAAAAAATAGAAGAAGAAGAAAAGAAGAAAAATAAAGAGAGTAAATCTATCCTATGGTGAAAACCACTTCTTGTGGCACCTTGGACAAGTACCATGATGAAAACTTGGAAAACATGTGTCATGTTTAATTCCTCCTTCTTGCACTCTACACTTGAGGGAAAGTTCCATCCATTATCTACCATTTATCCTATCATATTTCCTTCTTTCATCTTTGATCTTGACAAGGTTGAACATATCCATGAGCACCAGGTATCTTGACATTTGTTATCCTTTCCTTCAACCTATTCACTTGTTGCATTTGTTCTACCCTATAATGATATTACTTATCATAAATCCATCTTCATTATTCTTAAGCATCCTAGTCATAATCCCAAACCATACACTCATAGCCTCCATCACCCCTTTATCATGATTATGTGATCCTATCTATTCCCTATCTGAATTTAAACTTGGTATTGATTAAAATGAAGAACATAAAAGGTGAAACATGTTCTCTTAAATCTCTTGACATGTCCACTCTTTAGGACCACATGCTTGCATGACACTAGGTCATTATCCCACATGTCATCCAACACCACATCATTGGCCTACATTGTGATAATTTTTTTCCCTAGCTTGGATAATCTTGAGGAGATGGTCCTATGGGTCACATTCACTCACTTCATCCATCATGGCCTATTCATTTTTTATCCATCAGTTGGAAAATCCATTTGTCAAGTCGTATACCTTGCTAGACATTAGGGAAAAACAATGTGATCTTGTTTGAAAGCTAGTAATCTCTTAATCTAAAAATGTTCTTTTAAAAATGCAAAAACATCTAAAATCTTTTAAAAAATCCCCCCCAAAACCAAATCTTTTAAAAACTAAAAATTAAAAAAGAAAACAAAAAAACCAAATCTTTTAAAAAATCAAAACAATAAAAATTCTTTAAAATTCCAAAAATTATAAAATCTTAAATAAACTCTCAAAATCTACATGACCCTGTACATCATTGTTAGGGGCACTAATCCAAACTCAATGGGCTTATCAAAGAAGACTTCAATTGGAACAAGTAATGGCATCAAAACCAAAATTGTTACACTTGAACTTATTGATCAACATCACATTTTAGACATCCAAACACTTGATCAAAACACCAAAATTTGACACATCAAATCTTTAAACTGAAACCCGGATCAAAATATAGCAAATTCAAAAATAACTAAGGATAAAAAATAGATGAAGTTTCTGAAATATGGATCTACAAACAAAAAGAAAAAATGTTCGAAGTACTAAATTTTTTGGAATCACATCTTTTAGCAAATCAATGATGTTTTTTACTAGATGAGTAATGATGAAGGTATATTGTTTTCTTGTTTTTTGTTTGAGTGCTTGTCAAGTTGAGTCATAGGAGTATGAAGGTTCACCTAATGACATGATCATCAAAGAATCAACGAGTACATTTGCATATGAAAGGGATCAATTTTTTTTTGTTTACTTGCTTTATTAAAATTCAAGGAAAGCGATATTCATATCATCATGGTTTAAAATCTAAACAATGAGGGTTGTACCAATTCTATGTGCAAAATTTAAGAGAAAAAAGTATTCAAACTATCATGGTTGAACCAGTGATGATTGTACCAATTTCATGCTTCAAAATCTTAATGATGAAAATAAGCATTATTGTAATTAAAAGAGATAGCTAGTTGCATCCATATAGATTAAATTTTGCATGTTAAAAGTTATAGGTTTTCCTTAAGAAAAAGGGGTAGAGTAATCATCATCAAAAGACCATATCAATGGTACATCATCAAATGTCAAGAAATATACATCAGCAAATATCCATCAATATATAATCAAAGTCTTAATCAATGTCATCAAATGGATGAAGTATCCATCATAAAAAATAAATCTCTATCTGATCATCAAAGGTGCATCAATATCATCAAGATACAAATACATGGAAATGTCTAATCCATCAAATAATCCATGACACATCAATGATATCATCAATAAGCATATGATTAACTAAGGGCAACTTAACTTAGTCTATTTCCTATATTTGCACCTACACCAACAGATGCCTTTTTCTCTTTTATCAATCCCTAATATTTAATCATGAGAACATCTAATCAACCTCGTATCATCAAAACATAAATAATCTTATCAAATCAAATATTAATTAGTCAAATCATCCAATTGATCATCTAACATCAATCAATTTATCCTATCATTTATTTTCTAATCTTAGGTGCATCAAATTTCCTAACTCTAGATCTTGAGGAAGGAAAATCAAGTTTCTTTTATCTCTCTAGATCTTGAGAGCGAAACATCAATCCATCAACCTACCTATCCTATTAGATTGACATTAATACAACATCAACCAAATGATTTTGAATGACATCAAGTGATATCAAAATATTATCAACTTATTTGGGGCACCA
Organism: Chamaecyparis obtusa; assembly: GCA_027943335.1. NCBI lineage: Eukaryota > Viridiplantae > Streptophyta > Pinopsida > Cupressales > Cupressaceae > Chamaecyparis > Chamaecyparis obtusa. The sequence goes on from BSBK01014544.1 coordinate 19,154, forward strand.
ACAACATTTTATCAATCATAGCTATTGTCATCAAATTCTCTCATGACCAATCCATTTTCAAATTGATTTTATCAGGAAATAAATTGAAATTTCCCAAACTCAACCAAATCATCCAAAATCATTTCAATTAATTTATCGAGGGGCCATGTCATCATCTCATTAATGATAAAACATTGTAATTAAAATTAGGAATTCAAATCAAGCGAATCAACAAAAAATTTCAAACCAGGGACATTGAGCACAAAAAAAATCAAAATTATCAGTGGGGAATAGAAATCAGTGGATCTTTTCAAATCAAGTATCATATCATGAGTTCATCAGTGAATCGGGAATCTATTATCAAATTAGGACTTTTTCGTCAAAATTAGTTGCAAATCAAGAAATCAATAATCAAAATAAGAACGAACATCAGTTAATCAAACATCAAACATTCTTTGAACCAACATGCTTTGCACATTGACTCAAAGAGGGGAGTTTGTATACACCTAAAAATGGTCAAGTAAAATTGAAGTGGGCAATCAAGGCCAAAATCATAAAATAATGGAAATCAAGGCTAGAGGATTAATTAAATAAGAAAGATCAAATAATTTGTAATTGATTTAAATCAATTAATTATATAGTTAAATCAAATCAAATCCAACCCATTCAAGGGAACAAATGACTAAGACAAATCAGTTAAACCATTTATTAATTCCTATTTTCTCACCAACCACATATGGACAAAATTAAATGAACCAATAGGAATTAAGGAATGAGTTCACATGGATCAAAGCTAAATCAATTCTCCATCAGACATCTTGGAGATGCATCTTGATCGTTCATTTTGTCTCTTTGTTCCAACCTTTGAGAACAAAATATTTACTTTGTCCCAACATTTAAAATCATTAATTTGACTCAAACTTAATCATGATTAATCTTACTCTACCCCTAAGCTTTGGGAAAATATAGAAATAGAGGGAAAAATTAAGAGAAAAGGATCCACTCTCATTCATTGTTAATTGCATCCATATTATAGACATTTTAGATTAGAATTCCTAGCATAATTGAGCATATTTGAACAAAAATTGAGTTAGAATTGGAATAATTGCATCATAGATCATTAATCCTCATTCTAGAGTTGTCGAGCTAATGAATGCTAAACCTGAGAGCATTTCTTTATCTTTTCTAGTTAGAGATCCATAGGATGCCTATTGTCATTATTTCAATTCAATTTCTTTAAAATTGTCACATTTTCCATAATTGAGTTGATATTTTGATGAACTAATCCTATGAAGGTATTTTACATACACACATACTCATATCAATTATTTTAGCATCTTTATTAATTTATTTTCCCATCATTTCTCTATATAGGTTGCACATTAGAATCTTCATGTTATCCATATAGCGTAGTAATCACTTGGGGAACTTATCAATTGTATTTTGGAGAGCATATCCACATACAATCATCCAAAGAACACATCAATGGAGTAGGGTGCTTTCATTTTAGCTCAATTGGAGGGAGGTATGAGTGAGTTTTAGTTAGTTGTATGTATGTTTGTTGAGTTTTTCATTTAACTAACAGGTAAATTTACCTATATACAATGTTATTAGTCATAACTCTCCCACAAGAATTACATTTTTTGAGAAAATAGAAAAAAACAATTCTTTGAAATAGATATATGGAAAAGATAAGATAACACTCATGGCCAAGGAAAAGGTTTTCACATCAAGAAGAATAGGTGGAGTTAACATCCTCAACCTCAATGCACAAAACCTAGCTCCAAGAAACAAACTTATTTGAATGTGTATTCAAAACCTAAATCCAAACGAAACCAAACTATACAAGCCAAATACTTTCACCCATTAGAGAAGAAAAAAATATTCATTGTGGTCAATCCCCAAACTTGGTACAAATGTGGAATTCCATCACCACCTACAAATGGATGATCACTTTTGAACTGTCATGAATGATTCACAATAGGGGAAATTAACTCTCTTGGGAGGATTCAATGAATGAAAACAAACACTTAACACAAATTAAAGAATTACATAAGGAAAAATAATTCCTAAAACAACAATAGGGTTCTAAATATGTATTAATCTTCTTTTAATTGGCACTAAAATTTTTGTTTCAATGACCACCTAGAAAGCATTTTACAAAATATGGCTTCCCTCAAAGTTTAAAATTATTGTTTCATTCAGGCTTGAAACATTGAGCTATTGTCTATTGTCTAATGAAGATGATCTACATGCATGGCTTCATATTGTAGCCATCTAAGTTATGCTAGAATAAATATTATTTCCCTAATGCTAGAGCTTTTACATGTTTAACCTTGTATAATGTAATATTAACGAGAAAAATATTGGAGAAATTGGGGATAATGAGTGCATTCAAATGTGTTCTTCCTATTGTAGTCAAAGAAGACACCAATCACCTCATTCTTAACTTCAACTACAAAAATAGACAATGGAAATAGCTATACAAAAAATTCAGATTGAATGCGTCCTTTCCTAGCTTACTATTTTAACACATATTTGGCCATCCCTTTATATAGAGTTCGTGTTTGCTATCATTTAGATTGCAAGACTATTTATACTAATCTATAATTTGTTCTTTGAACACAACTGTAAATATTAAAAATAATATCCATATTAGAATGCATAATCAAAATATCAATTATCTAAAGTTGTTATAGTGGCTACACTCAAAACCTCTTCTCAATTTAAAACTTTCTCCAACTAGAACTTTGAATTAGGAGGAAGTAGCCTTGCTTAACCCTTCCAATTATAAGATCAATCAATGAAGTCATAGCAAAAGTAGATAGACAAAAAGTAAAATTGGAGTCTCCTATATACCTATAGACAAAAAGTAAAATTGGAGTCTCCATAAATAATAATTCATTGTGTAGTCCATAATTATATTTGAACCAACATGAATGGTGTTTGATAACATGTTCCTTTCCTTATCAATTGATTTATTAGCACCAATATTTAGAAAATATGTGAGGTAATAGAAGGATTTATTGAGTCACTTAGAAATGGAAGCCATCAGCGCCTTGACCCAAAACTATACTATTCAAGAATGTCTTGTATATGGATTACCCAGCCCATATAGAACAAACAAGTTGATCTATTATGGACAATGGAATTGTCAATAGATATTTAAAGATTCTTGATATTGCCTTAATTTTCCTTTCCTAATTATATAGGACCAAAACTTTCTTGAAGCAATGGTTTTCAAGTTTGTGCCATGATTATCTACTCTCTACTTTGACCTTACATTGTGCTATTGATGACTATGAATTTTCTTTTGAAGGCCCCTATGTCTACATTATAATAGCTTGCCAGTCATTCTCTATTCACTACAAGCTCACAATGATATCTTAGGTGGGCCACTAAGATATTTATAGCGAAATAGATGTCTTAACCCTAAAGTGACTGAATTCGAAAAGTCAATAAAAGCGCTTGCAAAGATTCAAACAAATCGTTTTCCAATGGCAGTTGTGGAGGGCGTCACATGCAATATAATAATATTCAAGTCAAAAGATTGATGACACTAACTTAATCGTTCATCCTCAATTCATATATTACGCTTCAAATCTTTGATTCCAACGGACGTAAGCATTTAATGTTTGAAAGCTATTTTCCCCCCACCGATGGACTAGTTGAGAGGATGTGAAATGTTGGCAATAGTGAAGAAAAAATTTGATGAGAGTGTTAAGACTAGTCACCAGCTTACTCGATCATCAAAATCTGATTTATTATTGGAAACTGTCTTTTCCTCTATCAATGGAGTAGGAGAGAGGAAGTTGGGATGTGGGTAGCACATCATTTGCTCCTTGAATTGATTGACTATGAGAGGAAGGTGGACTAAGATTTGAAATTATCAAGTAGGGAGAATAAAATTTTCAGTTTAAGATGTACTGACTATGTGATTTGGATGTTACGGTTTAAAGTTTTGATTTCTTTTTTCACTTAGATGAATACCTCGTGTTAATATATTTGTAAAGAGATTTGTTAGACAAGGACTAATAGAGTCTATATGGATATATCAATCTATTTTAATTGAACAAACTTCGTAATGATTTGCCTCAACAACTTGAATTGGATGTTATGGTGTACACTATTGACTTTTCTACTAACATGCAAACAAAATTATTAGATGTGGACCAATGTATTAGGTGAGTGGAAGGCGACACTTTAAAAGAAAATATCTTACTACCTATACAATTATATTGTTTCCTTTTTAATGAGTAAAATTCAAGCATTGACAATGTGAATGAGAAGTTATGCTACACGTATTTGATTTGATGTAATACATAATATTAACTCATGTTTTCAAATAAATTTTTTAGACTTGAAATCAACAAAGTACAAGAGAGGAGGGTAGGAAACCAAAACCAAATATCTTTCTACCTATTAAAATATATCATTTTTATTAATCAGATCTTCGTATAATTTGTTCCAACAACACAAAGTTGGATAATGTAAGATTTGAACCAACAATTTAGGAGAGAATAAGGTGGAACTTCAAAAGTAAATCTAACAAAGGAATCACCATCATCTTAGGAGGAATCCTATGATTCATCATTATAATATATTTTTATTTTTATTTTCCTTCTTTTTTTATATTTGAAATGGTTAGTTTTTCCATAGTTTAAACATTTTTACTTAGACTTGGTAAAATATTTGTATCTCCCATTTTAATTTATATCTATTTACCTAATTTATTTCCAATCATTCTCATTAATTTTTCTCTACCATTAAGGCTTCCTTAACATATTCAAATTTTTTTCATCTTTTTAGAAAGTAATTATGTCACCATGTCATCCAATGTCAATTTGGTGGTAGTTCTCCTAATAGTCATAATAAGGTCTCATGTTTTTTAAAAATAAAATAGTAGAGTCATGCATTGATAGTCTTTCTTCATGTTTAGTCCAATAGAATACAATTGGGAAATAACCATGGTAAATGAACTTAGGTGTTCAACCACAAAGCCAATATACAATATCTTGAGGGCATGCAAACTCATTCACCGAAAGAGAACTTGTTAACAAGAAATTTATCTTGATGCAAACCTCCAAATTTATTCTAAAGAATTATTATAGAGGTCTCTTAACACACATCTAGCATTATTGAATTGATCAACAAAACAGTCTAATGAGGCACTTAACTTCTCTATTCATCATTTCCTAATCTTATTGCAGCATAGAAATAGGCTTGGATTTTTGAATGTGCAAGAAAAATAAGATGGGTGTTGAATCACTTGTCCACACAACTTATAAACTTTTAACCCTTTAAAAAAGTTCCACCAAAATTACTTTAATCCTTTAAGACGTAAACATGAAAAGCAAAAAAACTATTAAACACATAAGACACTATATTTACATGGAAAACCTTGTTAAGGAAAAGCCATAGAGAAGATTAATTCTCAAATATATGAACACCAGTTAAGGTGATTTACAAAGAAATGCTCACTACCGAAGGACTCACTTTTTGAAAAGAGAAATCTTGTTAGGAATAACAGTCCACAATACAACTGAGAGTGGGGGTGAATCAGTTGTATGGAAGATTATTAAACTTTAAACTTTAAGTAGCAGCAATATCAGATCCAATGACCACAATAAATCCCAACACAATAACACAATATTTTGGTCTCGGGGAAACCCTGTTAAAGGTAAAAACCCCGGTGGGAATTAGCACCCACAAATGATGTACTGAGAGTATAATATCCTTATTAGAAGATTTAGCCCTATTAGGAGCTTATTGAAACATTACAGTACATAGTCCTTGTTAGAGGACAAACCCTGCTAGGAGTCAAGAAGAAAGGGAGGGCTCACTGCCCAAGGCTCACTGTCTAAAGAAGGTTAAATCCACCTTCAGAACTCACTGTTCGCAACACAAGTGTATATGAAGAAATACACAATCTTTTGAACTGATCGGCATCAACTATCTTTGCTTGATCAGTTCCAATGAAGTCCACCAGCAAACCTATATCTACATATAGTAGACACAAGCTCGCAGCTTTCACAATCTTTTTTATATCACCTTTTTCTATCCATATCTTTTCCAAAGAAAAGACCTTTTATTTATACCTTATTACAATTCTCATGATCAGGTCGGCCTATAAGCCTTTCCTAATTACAAATAATTTCATAAACCCTTTGCTAAGATACACATGGTATCTAAAACAAGTATACAATGATTACATTACAATATTTGAGGACCGACGTCCTTAATTTATGTTTGCCAAGCAAAACACACACTACATCTCCTAAATCAGCTTCCAAATAGGTCTTCTCCAGAACACATGCCACAGCTGACGTCATCAAGCATTATGTACCTTGCACTGACCAATGAACATCCTTCAGTACCTTGTCTATCGTCCCTCAAGCTCACATACCTTGGATCCATATCATCTGGAAGATATACCAAAAACACAAAGACTAACTCTATCATTTCTCACTATCACAGTCCAGTGACCAGTCTTCACCAAAATATTTGTAACTCATCCAATATGAAACATTACATGATGCAATCTTGGATATAAGATCACAACACCTTCCTGAACTCTTATCTGAGTTCGCAGCATCTGAAACATCCATACTGTGTTCGTACATTGTGACAACCAACTTGTTCCTCTTAGAGAAACACTGTTGACATCAGTGACAAAACACAAATGACAATAGTATGAGTGCCCATTCAGTAACGTAGTGATTAAACATATAAAATTTCTCAATCACCTCCCCATACATTAGCAATATCCAACAATCTCCCCCTTTGGCATTGATGTCAACATATGGGAAAATCCATCATCCCAAAGTTATATCAATCCAGAGTTTTGCAACAAATCAATACTACATACAAACTCCCCCTACAGTAGGGATTTTCTTCATAGAAACACTCCCCCTTTGACAACAATGGCAAAGGGTGCCATGAGTCATCAACTATTTTCCAACATCTTTCTTCCATGATCACTCCCCCTGAGGAGTAGATTCCTACATCCAGTCCAAAATATGATAAGGCTCTGAAAACCTCTAGATTGATGCATCTCTACATCATTTAATTCTGACTAGGAGGGGTTTGAACCACCAGCATACCTCTGAGATATTCAAAGGTATCTTTTGGTAGTGGCTTTGTGAAGATGTCTGCAATCTTCTCTTTTGATGCAGGGGCATTCTAGGGTACTTGGTGAATCTGTATGGTGGTGTGTTGTTTTGGTTCTATAGTACTCAGTTGCATCTTTAACCGATGGTCTTAGTTATTGAAGGAATCTCGATTGCTGAAGGAACTCAAAAGAACCTCTTGTGCTCGGTGATGCTTGTGTTGCTTGAAGTTTCTTGGATTGGTCAGTTGTTTCACTGATGCTCGGTTGTTTCTCTGGCACTCGGTAGTTTTGGATTACCGACTGGAGTTCTTGGAGATTTGGTTGGCCGACTTGGTGCATTTATTGTTGGTATCTTTGTTGTATTCTCCTATGTAGATCTAGAGGCTGACATGGAGAATTGAATGTTTGTAAGGCTATTTTTGAGCCGACTATTATTGCATTTAATATTTGTCGGTAATAGGAGCCAACTTGGCTTAGGAGTTAATTTTTTCTTCCAACTGACTTTGTAGCTGAAGATTAGTATTTAAAGAGTGTTTGGGTAGTTGTTTAGGGAATCATATTTGGGAGTGATTAGATCTGGATCCTGTGAGATATTGAAGATCAGATTGTTATCTAATAGTTTGTAATAGCAGAGCCAGTGGTTTGCATGCTTGGAGACAAGGAGATTGCTTGGAGGCTTGCGAGCTCAAGTTCAGATCTGCCTTAGGGTTTCAATCAGTTGATGATTTGTGTCAGAGCTGGACTAGCTAGAAGATTGCAGAAATACTTTGATTATATTTGGCCCTAGCCCAGAAGGCCTTACAGCCAGGCATGTTAATGAAAATTCAGTTGAAAACATTATCTTTTTGTGTAATTCCATATTGTGGTGTTTGGCTACTTGTTTGGACTATCCTTAATTGGATCCTCCTTACCTGTCCTGCATCAGGTGGTATCAGAGCTTAAAGATCTTGAGTGTGTAAACCGATCTCCAGTTGAGGCTGTTTACACCAAGACCTTTTTGGTGACTTATTACTTTAAGGTTTTGAAAATCTTGAAGGATGCCTCCGAGAAGATTGGACCCTAGAGCAATTGCATATCTCTGTGATGTTGTAGAATCAAATATTACATAGAAGGTTAAAGTTGATTTTAGATCTGAGATGGAATTGATGAAGAATGACATGATCACTGAGGTCATGAGAGCTATTGTTGGTATGTCAAGGAATCTTGGTGAGCAGTCTCACAATAGGTAGGGATAATCATGCCATTGTCTCTCTTAAGGGTAATATATCTATGGTACAGATTACCTATCCCCATCATGAAATACATTTAGATTGTCAACCCAGGGACATAGACTTGAAATGGGACAGCGCAATTTGTGCACTAAGTTCCTTTAGGAGTCATAACACCTATGCTGCAAGAAGATAAAATGCATGAAAGGAATCCATGCTATTGTTGCAGGAAAGTAAACACACTTGACTATTGAATGGAATTACTGCAGAAAACTTATGAAATGGATCTAATCCTATCTAACAACTCAAAACATTCACTATACCCATCTCTGCAAATGTTGTAGGAAAAAACACAGTGGCAATGCTGCAAGAATAAAACAGTAACTCTATTTGAAAATAGGAAAAGTATAGCAAGAAAATCTATTCTAACTTAATCTAATCCACCTTCCAAGTGGGCCCCCTTGGTTGGCTTTTGCTAACTACTCAACACAAGAGATAATCCAAAATCACTCTTCCATTAAATTCTTCTTAACTAGTTACATAACAACTGAATAACTCATGAAGAAAAAAATAGAGAAACTTCCACTATACTGAATACATCATTCTATCTTTCTTCATTCCCTATTAATGAGTCAAAATCCCTTTATATCAAGGATTGACGCTTATTGAAAACGTAACATAAAAGTCTCATTTGATGAACTACAACTGATTTAGAACCTAATTGAAGATATATGATTAGAGATCACCGAGTTTGTGATTAGATATAAAATATGATTAAATCTATAATATGTTGTCATTGATGTCAACTAGTTTGACAGTACTTATTTTGTAAGTTACAATATCTAAACATCTGTAGAAAAGGAGTAAAAGAGATGAAGAACAAAAATATCTACATGAGGAAGATGTATATGACAGATGAGGATAAGGAATACATTGGGTAACTTGTTGATGAGTCTATGACCTTATGTTATTGACTTGATTATGTTTCATTCATCTATGATGACGAAAAGAGCTTAAAGATACAAGGCAGTGTGGTCAATTGATGAAGCATCGCAGTATACACTGAGCAGTGTAGTGTATATCGAGCACAGTATAAACTGAGCTTGTGTTTACTGACACATTTCTTTGTTAATTGAGAAGGAGAAAAGGAACTAAATGATTAGATTAGCCGATAAGGATTGATGAGCTGTAAAGTACATTGAAATCATTGATGGAGATAATGTTTGTTATGAAGATCAATGACTAGCATAATTCACGGAAGATCTAAAGGATGAAATAAAAATGTGTTACTGACACATCAGCTGAGGAAGGTTTAAGCGGCAAAATGAACGAAGGAGAATAAGCGAAAAAATCTAATGGAGGAGAAGAAAACTATTTACTTATCTATTTAAGATATCCGAGTTTCAATGTGAAACAAATGTCGGAAGAAGGACTGTAGAATTTGTCGCATGAACAAGTTTCATGTATGCTTGATCAAATTGGTTAAAGGAGAGCCGAATTATAGAGTTAAAAAAGCATCAAAAAGCTATTACTGAGTGACAGTAAGTCATTGATTATTATTGATATAGAATTGATATACTGATTAGAGGATTTGAATGGACTTAAGATAGATCTGATAATTTGCAATTGAAGTTGTATTGTATTCAGATCAACTACTATTACATTTTAACCATTGTATACAGAGAAATTTCTTAACCGAGTGGACTTGAAAGTCTTTTATGTATCATTCATAGAATGAACATTGTTGTCCTGTCAACCCCATAGTGAATGTTGGTTGGACGATAATGGTTGGTCTTAAATCCTCTAACAAGGTCACACCTAACAATGTTTTTGTAACCTTTAACAGGTTTGGGTCTTCACTGACCTCACTTCAGAAGAGTGAACATTTTTGGGTTGCCAGTCCTAGGTGGTTTTTCCCTTCACAGGGTTTCCACGTTAAATCTTTTGTGTTATGTGTTCATTGTGATGATTTTTTGTTATCATACTTTACATATTGCATGTTAGATTTGGTCGGTAATCATTACTTGTTAATTGATTGGTAATTGGTAAAAGTACAAATAGTATAGTATTTTATGTTACCAAGCTGTAGAAGTTTAAGGAAATTGTTTTTGGATTATACAAAATGAATTGGGACTATGGATAATTGATTCAACCCCCTCTCAATTATTCTAACAATTGGTATCAGAGTTGTGGTTGCTTGGAATAGAGTTTTAAGGAATTCAGTATAAAGGTCTCAAAATGTTTAAGAGGGAAGTGCCAAAGCTAAACAAGGATAACTTCACAATATGGAAAAGTTGAATGAAGCTGCATATATCTGGGATTGGGAATTCTACCCTAGATCTGATAAAAAATGGATACCTTGCACCACCCACTGGTCCCTTAACCCTTGATCAACTAATGGACAGGCATGAACATAATGTCACTATGATGGAAATTGCTACTACTTGTTCAAATGCTGAATTTGAAGACATCAAGGACTCTACTACTGCTAAGTAGATGTGGGATAAACTAGCTCAAATTTATAGTGGTGATGCGAATGTGAAGAGAGCAAGAGCCGAAAGCCTAAGAGGAAGATTCGATGATATGAAGATGAAAGAAGGTGAAAACATTGTGCTGTACACAAATAGAATAAAGGAAGTAGTTCATGCTATTAGATCATCGGATGGAGTTATTGATGAAGACACAGTGGTAAGAAAAATCCTAAGAACCCTATTGCCTATCTATGCAATCATAATATCTGCAATTCATGAAAATAGGTCAGCACCTAACAACACACTCACTCTTGATAATCTGATTGGAAAGCTTACAACATTTGAACTAAACAATTATGATAATAGTGTTGTACTATCTGTTGAATCCACTTTTATGACTTCTTTGAAGATTGGTAAATCTAGAAATAAGAATGATGATAGTGATAGCAATACCGACGATGAGCTTGATGAACTTGAAGCTCTTATGGCTAGAAGGTTACCTAAAGGTAAAGGAAGGTATAGAGGTAAATTACCTTTAGCATGCTTTAATTGTAAAGAAGTTGGTCACATTGCTGCTAGATGTCCACACAAGAAAGATGATGACAGAACCAAAGACCGATCTGAAGGAAGCTATGGGAGAAGAAACAAAAAAGGCTACCGACACTACAATAGAAAGAAGAAATCACCGACACCGACACCAATGATGATGTGGAGGTAGTATTTGTGGAAATGAAAGATGATTCCAAAGAAGATGAAAGGTATCTAGAGACAACACTTATCTCTAAGGTTAATAAAAATGATACATGGATCATAGATAGTGGTTGTACACATCACATGACTAGTGATGAAGAGAACTTTGTTTATCTAAAAGAATACAATGGAGGATCTGTAAGAATGGGAAATGATGCACCCTGTATGGTAAGAGGTAAAGGATCCTTGATGATAAATGATAGATTAAAATGTGAAAATGCTTATTGGGTAAAAGGACTAAACTATAATTTGCTAAGTGTGGCACAACTAAACAATTTAGGCCACCGAGTTGCTTTTGAGAGAAAAAAGGTGAAAATATTTGATGATGGAGGAAGACTTGTTGGAACTGGTATACAATCTAGAGGTAATCTATTTTATCTTTATAATGATCATTCTTCTTGTTTATTGATGAAAGATGAAGATGCATGGTTGTGGCATAAAAGGTTATGTCATGTGAATTTTGATAACATGATTAAGATCAGTAAAAGGAAAATATTTAGAGGTCTTCCTAACTTATCTAAGCCTGATCATGTTATATGTCATGAATGTTAGAAAGGTAAGATGACTAAGCCTAGTTTCAAAAGAAAAGATTACTGAACAAAGAAGATACTTGAGTTAGTGCATACTGACCTATGTGGTCCTATGAGAACTCAAAGTTATTATGGAGATAGATATTTTATTCTTTTTGTTGATGATTATACTAGGTTGATGACTGTCATGTTCTTAAAAGAAAAATATGAGGCATTCAAGATGTTCAAGTGGTATAAAGAAAAAGTAGAAAAAGAGACTAGTAAAGACTTGAAATGCTTAAGATCTGATAGAGGAGGTGAATTTATCTCTGATGAATTTACTAATTTTTGCAATGAGCATGGTAATAAAAGATGGGTTTTGGCACCGAGGACACCCCAACAGAATGGCATTGATGAAAGGAGGAATAGGTCAATTGTTGACTATGCAAGGACATTAATGATAGAAAAGAATGTTGCTCAAACATAATGGAGAGAAGCCATTAGCACTATTGTCTATGTGCTAAATCAAGTACAACTAAAGAAGGACACTAATAAGACACCCTATGAGTTATGGTTTGGACACAAACCCACTGTAAGTTATTTCAAAAATTTTGGAAGCAAATGTTTTATTCTGAAAGATGAAAGAAATGGAAAGTTTGACTCAAAAGGTGATGAAGGGATATTTCTAGGATATTCCTGTAAAAGTAAAGCATATAAGTGTCTGAACATAGTAACAAATAAAATGATTGAGAGCACTAATGTTCAAGTTGATGATTTTGATGACAAGAACACAGAGGAAAGAAGAAAGGAACCAAAAGACTACAGTAGATTCACTTACATTGAACAACCTTAAGTATCTACCGAAGCCGCAGATAGTGATAATTGGTCAGTAGGAAAACAACACCGAGGAATAGGAAAGAGACACCGACGAGTAGGAAGGACCTACCAAGAAAGCAAATGAACCTGCACAGGATGAACAAGAAAGAAGAGATCAGATACTGGCAAGTTTTTTCAGAAGACACCATCCTGAAACACAAATCATTGGAGACAAACAAGCTGGCATGCAAACAAGGAGTAAAGCAAGACAATGTACATGTCTAGTTTGTGACTATGAACCAAAGAATGTGAAAATTTCATTAGAAAATGATGAATGGGTTAATGCAATGAAAGAAGAGATAGAGAAGAAAAAAACTTGGACCTTAGTACCTAGACCTAAAGATAAGAATGTTATCAGTACTAAGTGGATATTTAGAAACAAGCAGAATGCGAATGGAGAAGTAACAAGAAATAAAGCTAGATTGGTATGCAAAGGATATGCACAGGAGGAAGGAATTGATTATGGTGAAACATTTGCACCTGTTGCTAGATTAGAAGGAGTCAGAATGTTACTTGCATATGTTGCACACAAAAAGTTCAAAGTCTAGCAAATGGATGTCAAGTCAGCATTTCTGAATGGAATACTTGAAGAAGAAGTCTACATAGAACAACTTGAAGGATTCGTTGATCTAGAAAATAAAGACATGGTATGTAGATTACATAAACCTTTATATGGTTTGAAGCAAGCACTGAGAGCCTAGTATGAAAGGCTGCATACTTATTTGTTAAGTATTGGATTTGTTAGAACAAGTGAGAATGGCAATTTGTACATGAAAGGAGATACTGATGATACTATTATTATTGCTGAAATATTTGTGGATGATATTATTTTTGGAGGACAAGATCAAATCTATAAATCATTTGTTCTTTCTTGGGCTACAAGTGATTCAGCAGAATGATGGGATATTCATCACACAATCCAAATACATCAAGGAAGTATTGAAAACATTTGGCATGGAAAATGCTATAACTATGGGAACATCGATGGCTACTGCATGTAAACTGACTAAGTAAGATGAAACTACAGAGGTGAACCAGACACTATACTGATCTATGATTGGTAAGTTAATGTATGTAGTTCATAATAGACCAAACATAGCACATGTTGTGGGAATTGTTGCAAGATTTTCTGCAAACCCTAGAGAGTCACACATGGTTGCTACTAAGAGAATCCTAAGATACTTGAAGAAAATATAATAGTATGGATTATGGTATCCTAAGGAAGGAAAATTTGAGCTCATAGTCTATACTGACGCTAATTGGGCTGGAAATGTGGATGACAGAAAAAGTACCACTAGAGGAGCATTTTTCTTTGGTGAAAGACTTGTTACACGAACAAGTAAGAAGCAGGCTTACATTTCTCAGTCTACAGCCGAAGCAGAGTATGTTGATGCTACTACAAACTATTCAAATATTGCATATATTAAGCAAGTTTTGGAAGGTATGAATGAGATAATCATTGAACCGGTGATTATATACTATGATAACACAAGTGCAATAAACATTTCAAAGAATCTAGTGATGCATTCAAAAACAAAGCATATATCTATTAAGTATCACTACTTAAGAGAACAAGTACAGGAGAAGCAAGTTAAGCTAGAGTTTTTTACATCAAAAGAACAACTTGCAGACATATTTACAAAGCCTCTACCGAAGGATACATTTGAATACTTGAGGACTAGACTTGGGGTCCGTCTCCTGTCTACCGGTCACTAATGTGATCTGGATGTTGCATCAGCCTACTCTTATCAGAAGATCATTCATGTTGATGCAACATAGTTCACACTTTGGATCATGTCTAAGGCTATGAAAAGTTTGGAACAGAATGGCATATAAGTATATAGAGATACAGAGTATGCACCGAACAATAGAGAGTTACATGGCTACTACAGAGTTGTATGTTTATTTGTTTCTTTGACATTGTTGTCAAAGGGAGAAATAAACAATATGAAACAATATGCACCGATGAGAACATCTATCTAAGGGAGAGACAAACTAGAAGAAGGAATCTGAGAGCTGAAAAGATCATATCTGCAGAATGTCAAAGTTGCATTTGTAATGCTATTGAGTAACGTAGTGATTAAACATATTAAGCTAGGGAGAGCTTGTACAACATTTATTCACAAAGTTGTAGAATACATGTTTGGTATGTGTATGGTATATTTCATATTACTTGAGTTGCCATCAATGCCAAAGGGAGAGATTGATGAACTACAACTGATTTAAAACCTAATTGAAGACCTTTGATTAGAGATCACCGAGTTGTTGATTAGATATGACATATGATTAAATCAGTAATATGTTGTCATTGATATCAACTAGTTTGACAGTACTTATTTTGTAAGTTACAATATCTAAACATCTATAGAAAAGGAGTAAAAGAGATGAAGAACATAAATATCTACATGAGGAAGATGTATATGACAAATGAGGATAAGAAATACATTGGGTAGCTTGTTGATGAGTCTATGACCTTATGTTATTGACTTGATTATGTTTCAGTCATCTATGATGAGGAAAAGAGCTGAAAGATACAAGACAGTGTGGTTAATTGATGAAGCATCGCAGTATACACCAAGTAGTGTAGTGTATACTGAGCAAAATATAAACCAAACTTGTGTTTACCGATGCATTTCTTTGTTAACCGAGAAGGAGAAAAGGAACTAAATGATTAGATTATATGATAAGGATTGATGAGTTGTAAAGTACATCGAAATTAATGATGGAGATAATGTTTGTTATGAAGATCAACGGCTAGCATAATTCATGGAAGATCTAAAGGATGAAATCAAAACATGTTATTGACACGTCAGCTGAGGAAGGTTTAAGTGGAAAAATGAATGAAGGAGAATAAGCGGAAAAATATAATGGAGGAGAAGAAAATGGTTTACTTATCTATTTAACAGATCAAAGTTTCATTGTGAAACGAATGCTAGAAGAAGAAGGACTACAAAATTTATCGCATGAACAAGTTTCATGTATGCCTGATCAAACTGGTTAAAGGAGAACCGAACTGCAGAGTTAACCGAGCATCAGAAAGCTATTACTGAGCGATAGTAAGTCATTGATTATTATTGATATAGAATTAATATACTAATCAAAGGATTTGAATGGACTTAAGATAAATCTGATAATATGCAATTGAAGTTGTATTGTATTCAGATCAACTGTTGTTACATTTTAACCATTGTATACAGAGAAATCTCTTAATTGAGTGGACTTGAAAGTCTTTTATGTATCATTCATAGAATGAAAATTGTTGTCCTATCAACCCCATAGTGAATTTTGGTTGGACAATAACGGTTGGTCTTAAATCCTCTAACAAGGTCACACCTAACAGTGTGTTTGTAACCTTTAACAGGTTTGGGTCTTCACCGACCTCACTTCAGAAGAGTGAACATTTTTGGGTTGCCAGTCCCAGGTGGTTTTTCCCTTCACAGGGTTTCCACGTTAAATATTTTGTTTTATGTGTTCATTGTGATGATTGTTTGTGATCATACTTTACATATTGCATGTTAGATTTGGTCAATAATCATTACTTGTTAATTGACTAGTAATTGGTAAAAGTACAGACAGTATAGTATTTTATGTTACCGAGCTGTAGAAGTTTAAGGAAATTGTTTTTGGATTATACAAAATGAATTGGGACTGTGGATAACTGATTCAACCACCTCTCAGTTATTCTAACATCATTAAACCTCACCAAATATGGAGGAGATAAAACAACCATGACATAATACAATTACTGCTGATAACAGAATAACAGTTCTAAGGAAATGTAGAAGGATTAATTTCCTATATTCTCTAAAACAAAATCTCCTTCAAAGCTTGGCATATCCATTGAAATCGTGTTGGATTCTCCCACCACGGTTGGTCTTCTAACACTCCTTCTTGAATGCAGATGCGCCACTCTTCATACCAGTCTATGTTTACCTGAAAGGTTAGTAACATTCGGTACACATATGCAAGTCAACATTTTCAAATCCTACTTAAATGTTAGAACACATCTTGAAATAATTATATGAAGTACTACATTATATTTATAATAGTTAGCAAAACATATCAGTCAAGCTACCCATAGATTTTGTGGCTTTAGCTGTACTTGGCATAGGTTCACATAAGTATAAGTAATAAAATGTCTTGGAAATGTTTGTCAAAGTATCAACAAAATATAAATATCATAACAAAATTGAGGCAATAATTAGACTCATCATTTGCCCCCTACTAACAGAATGATTGTCCTCAAGCATTGTATTTCCTTGCTATGGTCCTGAAATCACCAATGGTCGTCTTTGCTTTCTTTCCACTTCTGAAAGTGTAGTAGAACCCCCTTGTGCGTTCCAAGTAATCTTCTTGATGCTCCTCAACCAACTGATCCAGTCAAGTAGCACTAATGTCATATAGGGTCCAAAAGAGTGTAGGTGGTTGGAAGGATAAAGGCATCCATAATTCCCTTCTCGACTGTCATCCCAACTTCATGTAATTAGCCACTCTGTAGACAACTGCCTCATAATTAATTAGGCTATGTGGTTCTGCTTTTCTGAAAGCTTCTAGCAATCTGTTCCACCTACTTCTAACTCCTGAAAGAGCTCTTTGGGCTATAAAATTGGGCAATGTCTGATAATCTCTGTAAAATTTATCCCTTAATGCAAATACTTTCTCCTTGATTTTTGGCTTTGGTCTCCTATAAGTCAAATTGAGCCAATCTCTCAAAAGAACATCAAGCTTATGTGACTCAACCCTTAATGGCAAAGGCTCAAATTTCTCCAGATCCCTGTAAGTGTTTAGCTGTCTCTCATAGTTTGTCTCATTATGCATCCATGACATCAAGGCCCTTAAGTGAATGTCCCCTATATAGAGCATAGGATTCCACTCTATTTCATGTGGGATAATAAAATTGTGCAAATAAAGCTCACATAACATATTTTTTTGCCATGATGGCAGAGTCTAATACAAACCATAGAATTCTTGGGCTCACTTGAATTCACAATCAATGTCTTTCATTGCCATCATAAGTTGGAACAAAAGAAATTGATCCTTTAAGAAAATAACATATACCCTAGGTGGTGGTCTACAAGCTATCACCTGGTTAGCTATTTTTAAGGCCTTGTCCATTTTCTTTTTGTGTTTCCTTAGCTCCTCTTTGAGAGATTCAATCTCCTCATCCTTCTCAAATATCTCCCTTTACATTTGATTTCTTTCCTGCTTCCACCATGTTTTCTGAAAGATAAAATGGTTGTATAGATGAAAGAGGACAGACTGAATTGTTGATGAAAGGAACTCTTGCATTTGAGCTTTCTTTTTCTTCTCCTTAATAGTTTTCTAGAAGAAGTCAGTGAACCACATTGATTGATAAGGTATAATGGATACATTAGAATATACAAGATGCTGAGGAGGAGTAGATTGAACATTCACAAGAATGCGCTCTTGCATTACTTCAGGGTTTAGTTCAGGCATTCCTTGATCATTTTGTGGCATGCTATTGCTAGGTTCTTGCTCATTAGGAGGCTCCTCCATATGATGGGATTCTATCTGTGTAGGGGAGTCATCAGGAATATACTCAATAGAGGGATCTTTATCAGGTTTTGGTGCTGGAACTTCTGGGTGTTGAGGAGAAGGTGGAGACACCTGTCCTCTCATACAAGGGCTTCTTCACACAGCTGCCTCTTCAAGCACTGCAGTTTTAGGTTGGTGAGACCTTTTTGGTTTATGTGCTATAGGAGTAGATGTTGTAGGAGTAGTTACTACAAGATTTGACCGTTTCCTTTTATTAACTTGAATTGCAGGGTTTGAAATTTCTCCTTCTAAGTTAGGGATTTCTTTTCTAACTTTCTGCTCTCCTTTTCTTGAGGAAGAAGTGGGTACATTAATCTTTGGAGTAGGTTCAGGAGGTTGGTTTTCTGGTGGTAATTCCAGTTCTTTTTCTTTCATAGCTGCTTTGTTAGTAGGGTTAGAAGATTCTACTACATCTTCTAGAGGTTGGGCCACATGATTTACTTGGGGTTGCAAAGTTTTGGTTTGGACAAATTCTACCCATGACATGGGGGAAACATCCCTAAGAGATTTTTCAACCAAAAGCTTGATCAGGGCATGGTGACTAATGGATTTTGCATTGCCTTTTTGAGTTTCCTCAACACTGATACTTAGCATATTATAAAGAAAATTGGGAATATTTACCTGAATATTATGCCTAATACAGCTAAGCAGCTTAAAATGATGAGCATGCAAGTTTGAAAACCTTCCCTCACAACTTAAATACCTAATGATGTGTGTAGCCAATTCTAGAAATGGTTGTGGAAGGGATAATCTGTTGCACCCCTGCTTAGTAATTTCAAGCGGAGGATCACCCAGCCTGGAGAACTGAGCTCGAGATGACCTGGCATCATGCTCATTTGGATAATGTTCTCCCATAACTGGTAACCCTGTAACTTCCATAATTCTCTCTTTAGTAGAAAATATTGTCAATCCCCATATGGTTGCTTTTCCTTCTTCAAATGTACCCATGAATTTTGCAACAACCTCCTCATTAAACTCTGTCAGCTGAAGAAAATAGCCAAGCCAGCTACATACATTGAACCTGCGGATTGCCTCAACATCCACCAACAAAATACCATGAACGACTAGTTCATGTCTCTGTAATTTTTTGCCCATCTTAATAATGCCCACTCTCTAATTTTTCAGCTCTCAAATCCACTGCTAAGGTTTCAATTTCTCTGCAAATTCCCTCTTTTGAAATGTAATTGTGATTCTTGAAAATACTGATATTTTTGCTTGCATTACCTTTGTTTTACTTGACATGAACTATAATAATGGCATTGATTTCAGCGGTCATCAATACATTAAGTGTGAGTTACCTCACAAATTAATTATGATCCTTTTGAAGTCATGTCAAGTTCAGGAAATTAGAATTTGAAAGTACGGGAAATGTGTGAAGGATCAAAAGAATTAATGGAACGCAACCTAAGTACAACACTAATGTGATAGGGGTATGACAAGAGTAGTTTAGGAATGACACTTGGAAGTTAGTACACTTCCCCTACCCCCTATGAAAGTTGAACAAGTGTCCTCAGTTGTTAAATTTAGTACGAGGTTGGGAAACTGGCTTAAGGCTTATATTATACATTTAATGCAGTACTAGATATAATTAATTAAACTTGTGTGCTAAAAGTAAGGAGTTAGAAATTTGTACCTGGCAATTAGTTACCATACATGAATGTGAGCTGATGAGAGTGTTGATTCTAGTGGCTGCATTAGGTTGCTAATGTGGTATTTTATTGAAAGCATTTGAAAATAGAAATTGTGGGTGACATGGAATCTGAGTGGGTGGTAGAAATAGAAATGAGATGAGTTGATGAGAAGAAAAGAGAAAAATGAATGAAGAATTATACTTCATTAAATGAAGTTTTATTATGAGCGCTAGCGAACATATGTCATGGTGATGCTGTAAGAGGAAGGCTTTCACCTTCTGTTGCAGGAACTATTTCCTGAGGGGTTGTTAAACTGTGCATGTTGAATTGTTTCAAGAATTATTCTTTGTTTTGAGGCTTGTGATACAGATGCAAGAGGTGTCCATTGACTAGCAGCTTAAATTGTACTGGATCAAGTGTTGTCAGTTGAACTGCTCCATTATCAAAGACATATTGAATTTCATAGGGTTTGAGCCATCTGGTTTGTAGCTTTCCTAGGTTCTCCTTGAATATGGAATCATATAGTAAAGCCCAATCTCCTACTTGAAATTTCTTGTTTTTGATATGTGAATCATGCCATCTTTTCCTTTGGTTCTGGATTAGCTCTTTTTGTTCCAATGCTGACTTGTGCATTTCATCCAATGAGTTGAGATGGAGGAGACATTTTGTTTATGCTGTAGGAAGATTGATGTTTAGCTCAAGTGTTGTGCACAATTTTTTGTGTTCAAATTCTATGGGAAACATTGCTGCTTTTCCATACACCAATTCAAATGGTGTGAACCCTATTGTTGTCTTCCATGTGGTAAGGTAAGCCTAGACTACCTCTATTAATCGACTGCTCTAATCTTTGCGATGCAATTGTACTATCTTTGTTAATATGGCCTATTTTCTCTATTGGTCACGTCTGCCTGTCCATTTTCTTGCAGATGATAAGGACTAGACTTTCGATGCCTTATGCTATACTCCTTCATTAGCTTTGTAATTAGGTTTGATGTGAACTATGCACCTTGGTTCATTACTAGCTCTCTAAGGACTCCATACCTGGTAAAAATTTCTTCATACAATAATTTTGCTACTTTTTCATCTCTTTCATTCTGCATAGCTTTCACTTCGACCCATTTTGTCAGGTAATCTGTACAAACCAAGAATTAGGATTTTCCATTTGATGGTGTATCAATTGGTCCAATGAAGTCCATACACCCCACTTATCAAAGGGTGTTATTACTACTTATGGATTGAGTGGCATCTCATCTGATTTCATTGGATGACCCATCCTCTGACATTAATCACATTTTTTTGTATAATTGGCTGCATCTTTGTATAATTGAGGCCAATAATATCATGTTGTTAAGATTTTCAGGGTTGTTTTCTTTGCTGCAAAGTGACCTCCACAAGGTTCATCATGACAAGCATGGAGTATATCATATACTTCATCTTCTCTCACAAATCTTCTCATAATCTGATCTAGACCAGTGTAAAATAGATTGTTATCTATCCATGAAAACTAAAATATCTTCTTTGCAAACTTTTTCTTGTCTTTCTAAGAAAAATGTGGGGGCATCTTATTTGCTGCAAGCTAATTGGCTATGTCTGCATACCATGGGTTTTTTATTGCTATATGGAATATGTGTTCATCTGGAAATGTATCTTCAACCTGAGTAGTGTCTTCATTAGCATTTTATAGTCTAGATAAGTAGTCAACAACTACATTGGCCTTTCCTGGCTTATCAATAATTGTGATATCAAACTCTTGCAATAGTAAGAGCCATCTTGCCAATCTACCTGTTATAGCAGGTTTGTTCATCAGATATTTTATTGTAGATTGATCAGTGTGAACAAAAAAGGGATAGCCTATGACATAGTGTCCAAATTTGTTCAATGCATAAACTACAACTAGGAGTTCCTTTTCAGTAATTGTGTAGTTCAATTCAGGTCCATGGAGGCTTTTACTAATATAGTAAATTGCATTCTCAAGGTTAGTAGGATTTTGGCCTAGCACAACACCTATGGTGTAATTTGATGCATCTGTATGGATGTGGATTGGAATAGACCAATCTAGTCCTTTTAGGACTGGTGCAGTTGTTAGGAGGTTCTTTAACTGCAGGGTGGACTCATCACATTCTTGTGTCCACTTAAATTTAGCTTCTTTAGTAAGAAATGTGTACAAAGGACTAGCAATTTGACTAAAATTTTGAATAAAGTGTCTATAGTATCCAACATGTCCTATAAAAGATCTTACATCTTTTTGTTTAGTAGGAGTAGGTAGTGTAAGTATTACCTCTACTTTAGCTGGGTCCACTTGAATTCTTGTTGTTGATATGAAATGCCCAAGTACCACTCCTTCCTACCTCATCATAAAGCATTTCTCACTATTAAGTGATAGATTATGCTCCTTACACCAAATTAGTACCTTTTCAAGATTTTTCAAAGCCTCATCAAATGTCACTCCAAATGTTGTAAAGTCATCCATTTATATCTCCATACAATCATGTGAAATGTCAGCAAAAATACTAATCACAGCTCTTTGAAACATTGTTGGAGCATTACACAACCCAAAAGGTAGAAATGAATAGGCATATGTCCCCCATGGACATGTGAATGTAGTCTTCTCTTGGTCCTCTAGAGCAATAGTTATATGATTATATCCACTATATCCATCAAGAAAGGAAAAATACTTCTTACCGGCCAAAGTATCAAGTACTTGGTCAATGAATGGTAATGGGAAGTGATCTTTCTTGGTAGCTTTATTTAACTCCCTGTAATCCACACAAATCCTCCATTTTCCCCCCTTTTTAGGTACTATTACCAAAGGTGATACCCACTTACTGTCAAATATAGGATATATAAAGCCAGCATCTAATAACTTTTGCAATTCTATTTTGACTATCTCCCTTAATGCTAGGTTAACCCCTCTTTGAGGTTGACAAAGGGGTAGTCTTCCTTCATTGATATATATCCTGTGAGTACACAATGTTGGGCTTAATCCCTTCATGTCCCCATAATCCCATGCAAAGGCTTTCTTTTGTGTTTGTAGTAGTTTAGTTAGTTGTTCCATTTGTTGTGGAGGCAACTTATTATTCACATGGAGATTATGACCTTTAGAAATCTCAACAATAGTTGTAAGGTCAAGCATGGATACTTCAGGTATAGGACTTGTGTTTACTTCACTAGGTAGCAACTGGTGGATAATCTTGGGTTCTGAAGGTAATACATAATCTTCAAAATTATCTTCATATGTACTTAACTGTAACACAAAACTCTCAGATACATCTTTAATTACAACAAAATCATTATTAAGAATGCTCTGAATGACTTCATCTTCCTCTTGTAGCTTTAGAAAGGATTATCTATGTAACATCATGAGCTGAACCATAGAATTCAGTTCTTCCTCTCCATCTCCTAAGTTTGGCCATATAGGTATACTTAAATCTGGCTGCGATTGAGCTAGAGGATACAATGCTAATTTCTTAGTGGCTTGCCCATCTGAAATTGTCATGTTCCCTAATCTACAACTTATGTTTGCATCAATTGTTGCTAGCCATGGATGTCCTAGAATAATAGGATAACCAACAAGGTTCACTTTTGGTGAAAGGATCATGAAATCAGTAGGGTACTCCCAAGAATCTAAGGCAACTATTATATCTTCTATCACTCCATCAGGAGTAATAGTAGAGCTATCTGCTAATTGCAATATTGTTGGAGTAGATCTCAACCCTTCAATGCTCAGTTTATTCATAGTATCCTTAGTCATTACATTAATGGAAGCACCTAAGTCTATTAATGCATTTTTTACAGACTGGCCATTAATGATAATATTTACAACTGGACTCCTTGGATCTGAATATTTTTGTATTACCAGTTTTCCTAGCATGATATCAGCCAATTATCCTATAACATGAACTATTGTAGGATCCCTTTACTTTCTCCCAGGATTTTTAAGACAAGCTTCTTTTATTGCTTTTCCATAAACTGGAACAACCTTTTTTCCTTGAAACAGGGGAATCTGGACATGCATGTTCTTTAGCTAGTTGAGGATATCAAATGGCTGATCTTCTTCTTTTGGTATGGGTGTCTCCATGCTGAGCCTTTAAGGAAAAGTTGGTTTAATTGATGTATGTGTTAATATGATTTAGAACAATAGAGAGGGGGGGTGAATCAGTTGTTCTCAGGTCTAGATGTATAAAACAAACTTCAAAAACTTTTCTTTAAATCAGATCTAACAACCAAAACCAACTCCGTCATCATTGATTCAATAATAGAAACATATAACATTGCAGTCCACTACCAAGCTATATCTAACTTGTAAAACACAGAAATGTTTAAACCAAAACATTCACACAAGCATTGACACTAGGATTTATAGTGGAAACCCAATCTGGGAAAAACCACTTTGTAACATGCTACTATTATTTTCACTCTTCTAAAGTGAGCTCGGTTAAAAGCCAACCCTGTCAAAGGTTACAATACACAATATTAGGTGTGACTTGGTTAAAGGATTTCAATCACTCTATTAGAAGTGAGCCTTGTTATAGGACTTACATACATTCCATTAGAATGAAACCTTGTTCAAAGGATTTAAACATATGACTGTTAGGTCAACCTCTGTTAAAAGGATTTTGACTATTACAATGGTTAGAAAGTAGCAGCAGTATTGATTTGAAAAACATACAACTCACTTTGCAAATATCAGATCCAATTCCATACACAAATGCTGGTTTACTGACTTTGAAACTTTGCCATCTCCATCTCTGATCTTCTCAGAACTTTTCTTCAAGCAATCACCACACTTCTCCTTTAGCCTTTTCTGCTTATACAATCAATAACATCTACTAATCTTCTAGCATCCTCTGTTCACCCATGCACACACATACCTAATGCTTAGGTTCCCTTAATACTTCCTCAATTAGGTTAACTCATCTTTTTCCTCTCAATATCCTTCGTAGATCTTGGGGTTAGGTCAGATTCATTGAATCTACTTGATTTATGTTCTTCAGATCCTTTTCTAGAAACATCTCAAATCTCTTAAAGATTTACAATAAAACATTTTTCAGTGCATTCAATGCTTTCAAAAAATCAATAAATAAAGTCAACACATTTTACATAATCCAAGAATTCAATAATGTCAGCTCCAAATCTAAATTCTCTTCAAATATAAAAATACTGATGCTTGGTCAATACTGTGATCAACTACTCGGTCTTCATGTAAAAATCTCAGTCATTACTAAAAAATGTTTCCTCGGCTTATAATGTCTTCCTCGGTAATTAAATGATGTTCGATCGACACTAGAATTTTGCTTGGCATATACTGACTCAGTCGACACTAACATCACTCGGCTTGAACATGATTTCTCCATTTTTGCTTAGTCAAGCCTACCAATTTAGTCTTCAATCTTACTAAGATAAACAATACATTGTCTTATCATTGTACAACATAGTCAAGTACACTTTGTAGTATCAAGATAACTCAACCTTTCCTTAGGTGCTATTGTTACCAACCTTGTCTATCCCCTTAGCAACACTCAAATAGATATAGTACTTTCCTAAGTAGCAACAGTCTTACCAGTTAAGGTTTTGACATCAATGAAAAAACAACAATTGCTTCAATTGCAGTTTCCAGCAATATCCCTCTTTGGCATTGATGGAAACACCATATGATATCACCTGAATAACACATAAATTACCAACGAATCCAAAAACTTATCTATCCATCAGGAAAAAGAAATTTGTAATATCCTTAGCTTCATTCTGATTCTGAATCTATAAGCCTCACTTCTGTGACTGTCAGAAATATCCATATCTTCCTCTATCCTGATCCTTCATTTCAGTTCATCATCTCCTTACTTTTCCTTTCAGTTTCATGTGTTATTATATCATCTTAGTTCATCTCCCTCTTTGACAAAAAAGCCAAAGTAGGAACTAAAACATACATCCATCAGATGTAGATATTATTTGTGTAGCTCAGTGTTTCTCCCTCTGTCATCTTGCTTATGACTGATTCCTTGTCTTTTCTCTTCTTCACAACTCTAGGCCATTCCTAAAGTGTGACAATCTTCTGCATCAATTTGTCAAATATTCTGCTGTAGCATATTTGATGCAGTGCTCCTAGCTTAACTAGGCAGCCTCAGCTAGGGGAAGGACCCCTAATTGACTTCTCAAATACTCATGTGCTTCTTTAGTTAAAGCTTTAGTGAATATGTATGCTAATTGTTCCTTTGCATTCACATATTCCATTCAGACTTCTTTATCTTGTACCAATTCTCTCAAGTAGTGATACTTGATTTCTATGTGCTTGGTCTTAGTATGCATCACTGGATTCTTAGAAATATTGATAGCACTTGTGTTGTCACATAAAATAACAATAGGTTCAGTGATTTCTTCTTTCATGCCTACCAAAAATTGTTTTATCCATACCAAATTTGAACAGTTTACTGCAGTAGCAACATACTTGGCTTCAGTAGTAGATTGGGAAATGCAATTTTGTTTCTTGCTCATCCAGGAGACTAATCTCTATACAAGAAAGAAAGCTCCACCACTAGTACTCTTTCTATCATCTACATTTCCTACCCAATCAACATCTGTATATACTCTTAGTTCAAATCTTTCATCCTTCTTGTATTATAGCTCATAGTCAGCAGTCCCTTTCAAGTATCTCATAATTCTTTTCACATCCATCATGTGTGTTTCCTTAGGATTGGCAGAGAATCTTGCCACAATCCCAATAGCTAGTGCAATATCTGGTCTACTATGTATAGTATACTACAATTTTCCAATCATGGATCTGTACAAAGTCTGGTTCACTTCTGCAGCATCATCATTCTTAGATAGCTTTTTTCTTGTATCCATAGGAGTACTCATTGGTCTAGAATCTTCCATCCCAAAAGTTTTCAGTATTTCATTAACATACTTAGACTGTGTAATGAAAATTCCTTTCTTCATCTGATATACTTGTAAACCAACAAATAATTTGATCTCACCAAACATGCTCATTTCAAATTCAGTTTGCATTTCATTTGAAAATATTTTACACAAAGCATCTTGTCCACCAAAAATAATATCATCCACAAAATTTTTTGCCAACAGGATACCTTTACCTTCTTCATCTTTCATGTACAAATTGCTTGTGTCATTTGTTCTTGAAAATCCAATTTGTATCAAGTAGTTATGTAACCTCTCATACCATGCTCTGGGAGCTTGTTTTAATCCATATAGTGCTTTGTTCAGTTTGCATACCATGTGTCTTCTATTTGGATCAATAAAACCTTTTGGTTGTTCTATGTAAACTTCTTCTAGTATACCATTTAAGAATGCAGACTTGACATTCATTTGATAAACCTTGAAATCTTTATAAGCAGCATATGCAAGAATAGTTCTTACTCCTTCCAATCTAGCTACAGGGGAAAATGTCTCCCCATAATCTATTCCTTCTTCTTGTGCGTAGCCTTTGCATACCAGCCTAGCTTTGTTCCTAGTTATTTCACCCTTTTCATTCAACTTATTCTGGAACACCCACTTTGTTCCTATAACATTTTTGTTTTCAGGTCTCAGCACCAGAGTCCAAGTATCATTCTTCTCTATCTGGTCTATTTCTTCATTCATTTCTTGTATCCAGTCTTCATTTTCTAATGCCTCTCTAGTTGACTTAGGTTCAAATTCACATAGTAAACATGTTGGATCCTTTGTCTTACTTCTGGTCAAAATTCCAGTATGTTTGTCTCCAATTATCTATTTAGGCTTGCGATGTCTTCTTCCATATTTTTCCAAAATAGGTTCAGCTCTTCTCTCCTCTATTTCATCAAGTTCCTCAACAAGATTTTCAGATTTAGCTTCTGAATGCTCGACAACCTCTTCCTGATACTCGGTAGCATTATCTTGTCACTTGACATGTTCTTGTTCTCTTTCGGCACTGTTTTCCTGATGCTTAGCAACCTCTCCCTATCGCTCAACATTGCTTACCTGAGACTCAACATTAGGTGCAAGTCTATGACTTGCCTCTTCTTCTTCAACTTTGACATTCACACTTTCCACAATTTTGTTAGCATTAGAGTTCAAACACTTATAAGCTTTACTTTTTGTGGAATAGCCTAGGAATATGCCTTCATCACTTTTAGCATCAAACTTTCCATTCCTATTATCTTTTAATATGTAGCACTTTCTTCCAAAGATTCTAAAGTATTTAACACTCGGTGCATGCCCATACCATAATTCATAGGGTGTTAGATTTGTACCTTTCTTGATCTATACCTAGTTAAGAGTGTAGACAGTTGTACTTATAGCTTCGTTCCAGTATTTATGTGCCACATTCTTTTCAATCAACAATGTCCTTGCACAATCCAAGATAGATATGTTTCTTCTCTCTGCTATACCATTCTGTGGAGGTGTTCTAGGTGCAGACATTTATCTTTTGATTCCTCTTTCATTACAAAATAGATTGAATTCATTTGAGGTAAATTCTCCACCTCGGTCAGATCTAAGACATTTCAGGTTCCTACCTATCTCCTTCTCAACCTTAGCCAGATACCACTTAAGGAATTGAAAAGTGTCATATTTTTCTTTTAGAAACATTACATGCATCATCCTGGTATGATCATCAACAAACAAGATAAAACATCTAGCACCATAGTAACTTTGTACACCCATAGGTCCACAAAGGTCAGTATGAACCAAATCTAAAATTTTATCAGAAGTAAAGGATTTGCTCTTAAAACTTGACTTTGTCATTTTTCCTAACTGGCATTCCTTGCACATCACATTCTCAGGTTTCTTCAATCTAGGTGGACCTCTTACTTTCTTCTTCTTACTTATTTCTACTAGATTATCAAAGTTAACATGACATAGCCTCTTATGCCATAACCAAATGTCATCAAGTTGTGCAACCATACATGGTTCTTCAGATAGGTCAAGATAGAACAAATGACCTCTAGTCTATTCTCCACTTCTGATCAGTTCACCAGTAGCATCAAATATTTTAGCTTTCTTGTGATGAAATTCCACTTGGTAACCAGTGTTGTTGAGCTATGCAACACTTAGCAAATTATAATTTAGACCTTCAACCCAATATGCATTTTCACAAGAGATCTTATCAGTAAGTTTAATCAAACCTTTTCCTCTAACAGGACATGGTGCATCATTACCAAATTTTACACTTTTACCTTTATAATGATGTAAGGTCTCAAACTTAATCTTGTCACCAGTCATGTGATGTGAACAACCACTATCAATAATCCATTTTTCATTCTTGTTCACATAGGAGATCAATGCAATTTTCTCATCAAATTCATCTTTCATTACAACATAGACTACCTCAATTTCAAAATCATCACTATCAGTGTCAGTTTCTTCTTCATCAATGTAACAAGATTTCTTACCTTTTCCTTTGTAGTCTTTGTACCTTCGGTAGCTTCTATCATCTCTTATGTCTTTGTGTTTGCCTTTTCTTTCTTCATATTTATCATTCCTATCAGGACATCTAGCAGCTATATGACCAACTTTATTACATGCAAAACATATAATAGGGAGGTGACCTTTCTATTTTCCTTTTCCCCTTCTCAGTCTTCTAGCCATAAGAGCTTCTAGATCTTCAAGTTCTTCATCAAAAGTGTCACTTTCACTTTCACTTTCACTAATGCATCTTTCTTTTTCTTTCTCTATCTTGTTTAGAACTAATTATGACTTAAAATCATATTCAACATTACCAATACTACCAATAGTGAAGTTACCATAGTTAGAGAGTTCAAAAGCAGTCAGCTTGCCAACCAAACTTTCCAAAGTAAGCACATTTGTAGAGTTACATCTAGATTCCTGAATAGATGAGATTTTAATAGCATATATAAGACACAAAGTTCTTAGTACTTTATCAATTATAGTTTCATCCTCAATAGTCCCACTTACTCCTCTAATAGCGTTCACAACTTCTTTTATTCTACCACAATATTGTGCAATGTTCTCACCTTCTTGCATTCTCATTTCATCAAACTTACCTCTAAGACTCTCGACCTTAGCTTTCAGTACATTTATGTCACCACCATAGATCTTTGCAAGAGTGTCCCACATCTCCTTAGCACTTGTGCAATCCTTAATGTCCTTAGATTCTGGATAGCTTAGGGAGAATGCAATTTCTAGCATTGCCTGATTATGTTCTTGCTTAGCTCTCATTTCTTTTGCAGTCAAAGGTGTGACAGGTGAGACATAGTCATTCTCAATGTAGTATTTGCAGAATCACCAATACTAGCTAGATGCAGCTTCATCAAGCTTTTCCATGTAGGGAAGTTTTCCTTATTCAACTTCGGTACCTCCTTCTTATATATCCTAATCATTTTCTTCAAGTCCCTTTAAACTTGATTTCTATAAACACCAATAATAAGCAACAAAGCTTTGATACCAATTGTTAATATGATTTAGAACAAAAGAGAGGGGGGTTGAATCAATTGTTCTCAGGTCCAGATGTATAAAACAATCTTCAAAAACTTTTCCTTAAATTAGATCTAACAACCAAAACCAACTCGGTCATCATTGATTCAATAATAGAAACAAATAACATTGCAGTCCACTACCTAGCTATATCTAACTTGTAAAACATAGAAATGTTTAAACCAAAACATTCACACAAGCATTGACACTAGGATTTATAGTGGAAACCCAATATGGGAAAAACCACTTTGTAACATGCTACTATTATTTTCACTCTTCTGAAGTGAGCTCAGTTAAAAGCCAACCCTTTCAAAGGTTACAATACACACTGTTAGGTGTGACCCGGTTAAAGGATTTCAATCACTTTGTTAGAAGTGAGCCTTGTTATAGGACTTACATACATTCCATTAGAATGCAACCTTGTTCAAAGGATTTAAACATATGACTATTAGGTCAACCTCTGTTAAAAGGATTTTGACTATTACAATGGTTAGAAAGTAGCAGCAATATTGATCTGAAAAACATACAACTCACTTTGCAAATATCAGATCCAATTCCATACACAAATGCTGGTTTACTAGCTTTGAAACTTTTCCATCTCCATCTCTGATCTACTCGAAACTTTTCTTCAAGCAATTACCACACTTCTCCTTCATCCTTTTCTGCTTATACAGTTAATAATATCTACTGATCTTCTAGCATCCTCTGTTCACCCATGCACCCACATACCTAATGCTTAGGTTCCCATAATACTTCCTCAATTAGGTTAACTCATCTTTTGCCACTCAATCTCCTTCGTAGATCTTAGGGTTAGGTCAAATTCATTGAATCTACCCGCTTTATGTTCTTTGGCTCCTTTTCTAGAAACATCTCAAATCTCTTAAAGATTTACAATAAAACATTTTTCAGTGCATTCAATGCTTTCAAACAATCAATAAATAAAGTCAACACATTTTACATAATCCAAGAATTCAACAATGTCAGCTCCAAATCTGAATTCTCTTCAAATATAAAAATACTAATGCTCGGTCAATACTGTGATCAACTACTCGGTCTTCATGTAGAAAGCTCGGTCATTACTAAAAAATGTTTCCTCGACTTATACTATCTTCCTCGGCAATTAACTAATATTTGGTCGACACTAGAATTTTTCTCGGCATATACTGACTCGGTCGACACTAATGTCACTCAGCTTGAACATGATTTCTCCATTTTTTCTCGATCAAGCCTACCAGTTTAGTCTTCAATCTTACTAAGATAAACAATATATTGTCTCATCATTGTACAACATAGTCAAGTACACTTTGTAGTATCAAGATAACTCAACCTTTTCTTAGGTGCTATTGTTACCAACCTTGCCTATCCCCTTAGCAACACTCAAATAGATATAGTACTTTCCTAAGTAGCAACAGTCTTACTAGTTAAGGTTTTGACATCAATGACAACACAACAATTGCTTCAATTGCAGTTTTCAAAAGTATGCGCATTAGCTGAGTTGGAAACATTTTTTGATGCGATAATATTTGGCAAATCATTCTCTGGAATTGGTACTGTTGTTGTAGGAAGGTCAGGCACTTCAGTGATAAGGGGTGGTTCAGGTGTTGGCAAGGTAGTACCTGATCTTTGGTGTATATTAGCTATATCAAGTGCATAGCCAGGGTACTGTTGAGCATCAATAGCATACATTTGTTGCTATGGTTGTATACTATTGGGATTCGGTTGAGGTTGAGCAGGTAATTGTGTTTTCTTTTGAGGATTTGAATTTGGAGGTGGTCACATTATTGCAGGCATGTTTGTTGGAGGTGGCAGAGGTGGATATCTAGGGTTTGGATTAGGCCATTGTTGAGGTCCTCTCCACTGGTTAGTGGGCTGCCAATTTCCTTGTGGTTGTTTCCATTGGTTTGGAAATTGCGACCATTGGGGTTTCTATTAAGGATACCATTGATTTTTTTGATTATTTGGCCAAGCATTATTCCAAGTGGGTTGATTATACTGTGGAGGACTTTGGACATTTCAGTTTTGCCACTGACTATTATATGGACTTGAAGTTTGTAATGGGTCTTGAGGCATACATTGTCTCATGGCCCATGGACGACATTGAGCAATGAAGAATACTTGCTCATCCTCTCTGTCTATCTTCAAGTATTCAGTTGGAAGATGTTGATTCTCTAGGTTTGCGACCAATTTGCACTAATAATCCTTCTTTTGTTTGTGGCAATGAGGATAATATTCGGTCAGCTGTGCCTCTATGTCTGCATGTTTCTTCTTGGTGGTCATCATGTCCAGGTGTGTAGAAACATCATTGATGATGT
This sequence comes from Chamaecyparis obtusa, assembly GCA_027943335.1. NCBI lineage: Eukaryota > Viridiplantae > Streptophyta > Pinopsida > Cupressales > Cupressaceae > Chamaecyparis > Chamaecyparis obtusa. The sequence continues at coordinate 51,964 of BSBK01014544.1, forward strand.
CTTTCTTGAAGTCTGATAACATGTTTGAAATCTCCATCTTTGAAATACCAAAGCCACTTCTTTGGTCAGCACTGAGCGAAATCCCCTTCCTTTCTTGACCATTGCTCTAGAATAGTTCATACAAATCTTCTGAAGGTCATCCCAAAAGGACTGAGATATATCACCTCCAGCCATGAGGTCTAGAGTTTCAAGACAATTTTCATTCACTCCTCTTAGAAAAATTAGCTTCTATGAATCCTCCTATAATGCATGTTGTGGGTTCTTTTGTAGGCTAAATAAGAAGTGTGATATGTAATCCTCTAATGTCTCTTCTTCCCTTTGTGACATACGAAAGATTTCATCTCCTTTCGAATCAATTCCCTTGCAGTATTCTTTATACTTCCTTAGAAAAAATAATCTCATTCCATCCCAATTAGCTATTGCATTTGCTCCTAAGCCCATGAACCATCTGAGGGCTGACTCCTTCAGTGTTGTTGGGAAAAACTTAAGCTTATGACTGTCAGTATTATAGTCAAAACTTTGACACAATATGTCAAACTTGAACAAAAAGGTGTCAGGATCCTCCGTAACAAGGCCATAGAACTTTGGAAGTGCTGAAGCAGGTATGTTCTTGAGGTTAGGATTGTTAATAAGACTTAGAATTGGAAATGGAAATGTAGGAGTTGCAATTACTGGAAGTGTTGGATATTGAAACTATGGTTGGAAAGTACTGTTGACTAGAGGGTTTTGAGCAACAAGTGGTCCTAGAGTAGGATTATTATGAAAATTGGCTAATATTTCTACAAAAGGATGGAGGTCAAATGTTTATTGGGTTTCTTCTTCTTCTGTTGAAGATGATGCAACAAACTCAAGACTGGCATCAAGAAATGGTAATTCAATCTCTTCAAGCTCTTCTTTCAATTTAATAGGTTCCTTTGGAAGAAATATGCCATGAGCATCTTGCCTTCTTTGATGCATGCAAGTAAGTTGATGACTTGTGAAGCAAGCTCACAACTTCATGTATTAACTAAAAATAGGAAACTAATTTGAAAAATAAATGACTCATTGAGGTTCCTAGTTTGACACCATCCTCAGCAACAGTGTCAATAATCATGCTATTGTCTCTCTTAAGGGTAATATATCTATGCTACAAATGACCTATCCCCATCATGAAATGCATTTAGATCGTCAACCCAGGGACACATACTCGAAATGGGACAACACAGTTTGTGCAGTAAGTTCCTTTAGGATTCCTAACACCTTTGTTGCAGGAAGATAAAATGCATGAAAGGAATCTATGTTATTGCTACAGGAAAGTAAACACACTTGACTATTGGAATGGAATTACTGTGGAAAACTTATGAAATGAATCTAAGCCTGTCTAACAACTCAAAACATTCACTATACCTATCTCTGCAAATGCTACAGGAACAAACATAGTGGCAATGCTGCAGGAATAAAATAGTAACTCTATTTGAAAATAGGAAAAGTACAGGAAGCAAATCTATTCTAACTTAATCAAATCCACCTTCCAAGTGGGCCCCCTTGGTTGGCTTCTACTAACTAATCAACACAAGAGATAATCCAAAATCACTCTTCCATTAAATTATTCTTAACTAGTTACATAACAACTGAATAACTCATGAACAAAAAAATAGAGCAACTTCCACTATACTGAATACATCATTCTATCTTTCTTCATTCCCTACTAAATTAGTCAAAATCCCTTTATATCAAGGATTGACACTTATTGAAAACATAATAGAAAAGTCTCATTAAACCTCACCAAATATGGACGAGATAAAACAACCACGACATAATACAATTACTGCTGACAACAGAATAATAGTTCTGAGGAAATATAGAAGGATTAGTTCCCTATATTCTCTGGAACAACAGCTCCTTCAAAGCTTGGCATATCCATCAGAATCATGCTGGATTCTCCTACCATGGTTGGTCTTCTAACGCTCCTTCTTGAATGCATATGCACCACTCTTCATACCGCTCCGTGTTTATCTAAAAGGTTAGTAACATTCGGTACACATATGCAAGTCAACATTTTCAACTCCTTAAATATTAGAACACAACTTGAAATAATTATATGAAGTACTACATTATATTTATAATAGTCAGCAAAACATATCACTCAAGCTACCCATAGATTTTGTGGCTTTAGCTGTACTTGGCATAGGTTCACATAAGTATAAGTAATAAAATGTCTTGAAAATGTTTGTCAAAGTATCAAAAAAATATAAAGATCATAACAAAATTGAGGTAATAATTAGACTCATCACTTGGTACTGATGATGGTTATGAGGAAGCTGCTGAAGACTTTGAAGCTATGTTGGTTCTTTTTCTTTCTACTTGCATATATACAATATGATTGACAAACAAATGTCATTGACTGTATCACCACTCCAAATCTAACAAAAAAAAGGGGCAATTAATAAGGATCAAGAGAATGATCCTCCTACACTTTGAGCTTTAATTCTTAGGTGGGTACACTTTGATTCAATTCTTAAAGGAATCAACAAATATTAAGCATTCATGTCCTTGACACATTAATTTAAAGATTTATCATTTAAAAGTTGGTTGATGATGAAGAACTGCTTCCTAAGAACAGATTAGTGTCTTATCCTAGGGCAAAGAGTCAAACATAATAGACCTCAATAGAAAACTTAATTAAAACAAACTCAAATCCAAAATAAGTAATTTTTTGATTATTCCTCTCACTCACACTTGGACATCAAATTCTCATTCAGCCATGAATTCTCTGAAACTATCTTTAAGGATTTAATCCCGACTTTGGAAGGAACTCAAAGAAAATTTCATAATTTACTTTATAAACCATACATTAACTTACTTTGTAACATTAACATATAAGAATTCAAGATCAAAACAAGAAGACATACACAAACATGAAATTGGAATTCAAGTGTATTCTCATTAAAATTTCAGTATCAATACATTAAAAATGGTAGAATGCTAGAAAACAAACCCTAAATCCAAGCTCTCTCTATTCAATTACCAATTTTACCACCCTTTGAAAAATACATCAGACTGCTATATATAGTCACTAGCTATCTTGGAATCCTCAAGAAAGGATGCAACAAGCTTCAGATAGCTAGGATAGAACTAGGGTTTCAACAACCATACCAACCAGATGATCAAGAAATTTACTGCAGAAAATACATGTCAAGCAATCCAGAGCAATCAGGTCCAAATTGATCTTTATTTATGGCCAAAATCCTGACTGGTACACTAGAGACTGGAAGCTTCATCATTTTAGCTCCCTGTTTACTTCATCTGCATAATAAATTGAGTGACTGATTCACCCATTTTTCCACAGCATGGACATCCTCCATAGACAAGCATCATTTCTGGGCCATACTGTGATAGTGGACAAGATCAAATCAAAAAGATCAGTTGCCCAAGCATTAAATAACCAATCCTTTACTCACAGAAAACCCTTAAATATTTCAAATTTTTGGTGGCAACGGTCAATCAAACAAGTTTAAAACACGGCCTTTGATTTCATTCTTTCCTAACACATCAGCTGGCTTTCATTTATCATCAAATAGTCAACTGAGCCCTTTAAAAATACTCAGCCACATCATCTCTATCGACAACCAATCAGAAACAAGTAGCTCAGCATGACCTGGTAGCTAGACCCATCACTTTATCAGTCTTTAAAACATGACCATTGATATTCACTTAAGAAAGAATCAACGACTGTCACAATATCACATTGGCTAATACCTCATGCACCTTTTCTTCTTTGAAATGTGACAACTGTAGGATTGACTTACATATATGGTGTTCCCTTAACACACTAAAACTCATGGCCCCACTAATAGTTTCCAAGTCACCAACCCTCGTGACCAATGAAAAACAAATACATCAGCAAACACCTAGCATTAGATCCACTTTGACCTTGGTCTTTATCTCTTCAAAGATTAGACGACTGTCACAATGCTACATTGGTTAACATTTAGGCATCTTTCCTTTGCATCTATGCAATGACCATCGATCTTGATCAAACTTTAACTAACCACATAGCCTTAAGAAATTGGGCCCACCTTGATAGGTGTCATTCAGTTGTAGCCCCGCAAGAAGGAAACTATCACTAAAGTCAGGCTAAGGTGCAGTGAAAATTGTCGATCAAATCTCATCAAAGACCTAGATTAATCCTCAAAACCCTCTTGCCTTAACTCAAGCTTGATCATGAGATCACGTGAATGAAGGCATTCTCTTGATCGGTGAATGTTTCTCTTAACCATGGTTACATTTGGAGAACATGAGATAGCCTTTATTTGCTAAGTTTTCAGATGATTTACTTAACCCTAGTTATATCTCAAGATCAAGTGCCATCCGTTGATCTTTTCCTCATCCTGTGACTATTAATGAATCACTGAGACCTTGTCTTAACTTATCCTAGATCTAGAGAACATGCAACTGAGGGCATTTTCCAGATTGCTCAATCCTTATCTTGACTAGGGTTATATTCAGAGAACATGCAAATGCAATGTTCACTGGATCACTCGATACCTTGCTGAACCCTGATTCTATCTCCAAAACATGCGCTAGTCGTTGATCAAGAACATGCGCCATTCATTGATCAAGATCAACATCGATGGTCCTCACCCAATCTCTAAATGATAAGCACCTTGGCCGTTTCATTTGGAGAATCAGTGATTGAAGGAAAAGATAATTGCCCGCTAGGTCGCTAGATGTTTAGTGCCAAACTGCCAAAATCAGGAGAACATGAGATAACCTCAGTCGCAGAGTCGCTAAATAGAATAAATTGCCTAGGCTGGGAAATAAGATATTTGTAGAAAGGGGACGTAAGTGGCCTGAAAAATTAATGGAGAAATAGACTAAAGCTAGGGTTTTTTGACTTAGACAAATTTTATGAAACCCTAAACATGGATTCAGACCTATTTCTCAGACCTTAAAATTAGTATATCTCCCTGGTTATTGCAATTGAGAACATGTGATCTGAACTAGAGCTTGGTGACACCCTAAACTATCCATGGTTAAGTTTGCAAGCTATAAAACATGATAGATCTTCTTCACTGGTAAAAAAAAGCTTGTGGGTGGTTATGACAATTTTCACAAGATTAGACCATTTTCTTTGGATTCTTTACAATGACAAGAAAATGGCCTAACAGTGGCTCTATCTGGGGATGCATGCCTCTTGCAAGCATGACAAGGATTCATAATCTATGGGAAAAGTAGACCACCCAATGGACAAAAAGACAACTGTAGAGAGCACTAGGACAAAAACCTACTAACAAATGCAAGACCAAACAAAAAGAAACACACCACACCTCTGAGAGGAAAGCAACTATACAAGATTTACATTATTTACAAAAAGCCTAAAGCCTCAAAACTATAATCTGTCCTTATCCCTATCAAACAAATAATTTTCATCTCCATATAGTAGAGGAAAACTGAAATTACATCTCTCATCCAGCCTGTCAAAAATAATAGGATCCATTTTCAGCATATCATAGAGAAATTGATCATCATACTCACCATCATCCAGAAAGACAAAGTCACCAAACTGCCATGAATACTGATCATTTTGTGACATTAAAACATCACAACCTTCATTAACACTGCCATGCTAAAAAAGGAAACACTCCAACTCAACCTCATGGCTAGAAACATCAGCATACTAATCATAATTTTGCAATAAAGAATAAACGATTTCTACTTCATCACCTTGCAAACTAACATAGAACCTCTGAAAACAAAAATCTTATTGCATAAAATTAGAAATAACTCGCTGATCACAAGTCATATCATCATCTTATAAAAGGGAACAAGTATTGTCAGTTGATGACTCATTAGTCATTTATAAATCTGAGAAAACCCTTTCAGATTTACCACATTCTCCAACATCAAAATGTAAACAAGAACCACTGACACTGGGCTCTTGAAAAACTGAATCCACACTAGTACACACATCATCATACTCATCAAATATAACACTATCAAACTCATTGTAATGATTTGTACTATCCACCTGCATATTATTTACCTCAAATATAGGAAAAGGAAAATCATTAAATGTTTCACACATCATACCATCACTTGTATCATCTTTGTCAAAACTTATATCTACCGTGCAAGGAATTTTGGAAACACACTTAGGATTATATCTCTGAAATTTGGCATATAAGAGCTTTGAAATTTTCTCACTACTTAGCAAGCATTGAACTTCATATTCCATCTCATTGGTCTCACTACTGATGCTGCAAACATCTTCCCCATCTGAAACAGGGACTAAAATCACTTGTCTCACAACATCTTGTGTAAAGTAATCACTGCAGGAACTTACATCAGTTATAGATTGATCTTCTACTCCTTGATAACCATAAGTCCCATCATCAGCATCAGCATCACATGATTCAGCATCCACAAATGAATCCATCCATTCTTCAACATTTTATAGTGCTTCATTTCTAAAGGATGCAGACCAACTAATTGATTCAAGCATACTAAGCTCTAGAAACATTTCAGCATATTGGGATTCTTGAAACTCAATACCCACAAGAAGTTCATCACAAGCTACAAGAAATTTCTTATAGTATCAATGGGTTGATTCTTCTTCCCTTTCCCCTATTGCACATCTTAAAATCTTTATGCAAGTCTATTGGATTTTTTGACTTATCAAATACATGTCTCTTTCTGTATTAACATTTCCAAGATCTAACTGAGAACTTTTAGATCTAGAAACATCATCTTGACTCATCAAAGCTGGAAACTCCATTTTAAAATACTAACAAAATAACACAGCTTGTTCTCATGACAATACTTTTATTCAGACTCATGCAACCATTATCTTCATTAAACACCAACATATTTATGGTACTCTTTACAACAACTACAACTTCAATCTAGAAATATGACTAAACTTCAAGATTAATTTCCCTTTTCTTAGTGACTTGTTCACCTATTTAGGGATTTTTTTTTCTTGATAAAATAGGATTACCTGGAGATGTTGTGGCTGCTATAAAATACTGATCTGAAGTCTCCTCTAAATCACCTTTTAAACTTTGGTAGAGTCTCCACCTCTTTCCAGAGGAAAAATATGAATCAGTTGAGAACCTTTCTCAACCCTTAACCTTCTTCAAAACCCACAGTCACAACACAACCTCACATGATAACTGCTTGTCAAGATTTCAAATACATTACACTTTCATATTTCAAAAGAACACTGATCAAATAGAGACTCAGAGTCACCACTCACACTTGGTGAGAAGATATAACAATTTTTTAAAATAATTGACTCTATGATCACTTAACCAAACTCTTGGATGATTCATCCAAGCAAGGAAACAATCATCTTAAACTTTATGTTCTTTATTCTTTCCCCAATAGAGTCACCATTTTGTTGGTTCCTTTTCTTTCTACTTGTAGATATACAATATGATTGACAAACAAATGTCACTGACTCTATCACCACTCCAAATCTGATAAGAAAAATGGCCAATTAACAAGGATCAAGAGAATGATCCTCCTAAACTTTGAGCTTTAATGCTCAGGCAGGTATACCTTTGATTCACTTCTTAAAGGAATCAGCAAATATTAAGCATTCATGTCCTTGACACATTAATTTAAAGATTTAATCATTTAAAAGTTGGTTGATGATGAAGAACTGCTTCCTGAGAACAGACCAATGTCTTATCCTAGGGCAAAGATTCAAACACAATATACCTCAATATAAAACTTAACTCAAACACACTCAAATCCAGAATAAGTGCTTTGCCTATTGTTCCTCTCACTCTCACACTTGGACATCAAATTCTCATTCAACCATGAATTCTCTGAAACTATCTTTAAGGATTTAATCCCGACTTTGGAAGGAACTCAAAGACAATTTCACAATTTACTTTGTAAACCATACATTAACTTACTTTGTAACATTAACATATAAGAATTCAAGATCAAAACAAGAAGACATACACAAATCTAAAATTGGAATTCAAGTGTATTCTCATTAAAATTTTAGTATCAATATATTGAAAATGGCAGAATGCTAGAAAACAAACCCTAAATCCAAGCTCTCTTTATTCAGTTACCAATTTCACCACCCTTTGAAAAATACATCAAACTTCTATATATAGTCACTAGCTATCTTGGAATCCTCAAGAAAGGATGCAACAAGCTTCGGATAGCTAGGATAGAACTAGGGTTTCAACAACCATACCAACTAGATGATCAAGAAATTTATTGCAGAAAAGACATGCCAAACAATCTAGAGCAATCAGGTCCAAATTGATCTTCATTTATGGCCAAAATCCTGACTAGTACACTAGAGACTAGAAGCTTCATCATTTTAGCTCCCTGTTTACTTCATCTGCATAATAAATTGAGTGACTGATTCACCCATTTTTCCATGGCATGGACATCCTCCATAGACAAGAATCATTTCTTGGCCATACTATGACAATGGACAAGATCAAATCAGGAAGATCAGTCTCCCAAGCATTAAATAACTAGTCGTTTACTCATAGAAAACCCTTAAATATTTCAAATTTCTGGTGACAATGGTCAATCAAACAAGTTTAAAATACAACCTTTGATTTCATTCTTTCCCGACATATCAGGCGGCTTTCATTTATCATCAAATAGTCAATTGAGACCTTTAAAATTCTTGGGCACATCATCTTTATTGGCAACCAATCAGAAACAAGCATCTTAGCATGACCTAGTAGCTAGACCCATCACTTTATCGATCTTTAAAACATGACCGTTGATCTTCAGTTAAGAAAGAATCAACGGCTATCACAATATCACATTGGCTAATACCTCATGCACCTTTTCTTCTTGGAAATGTGACAACCATCAGATTGAATTACATCTGGTGTCCCCTTAACATGTTGAAACCCATGACCCCACTGACAATTTCTAAGTCACCAACCCTTGTGACCAATGAAAAAAAAACACATCAGCAAACACCTAGCATTGGATCCACCTTGACCTCAGTCTTTATCTCTTTGAAGATCGGACAGCTATCACAACACCACATTGGTTAACATCCAGGAATCTTTCCTTTGTGAATATGCAACGACCGTTGATCTGGATCAAACTTTAACCTACCGCATACCCTTAAGAAACTGGACCCACCTTGATAGGTGCAATTCAGTTGCAGCCCTATAAGAAGGAAACTATCATTAAAGTCAAGCTAAGGCGCAGTGACAATCGTCGATCAAATCTCATCGACGGCCTAGATTAATCCTCAAAACCCTCTTGCCTTAACTCAAGCTTGATCACAAGATCATGCAACTGAAGGAATTCTCCTGATTAGTGAATATTTATCTTAGCCATGGTTACATCTCGAGAACATGAGATATCCTTTATTCACTAAGTCTCCATATGATTTACTTAACCCCAATTACATCTCAAGATCAAGCATCGGTCATTGATCTTGTCCTCAACCTGTGGCTATCGCTAAATCATTGAGACCTTGTCTTAACTCATCCTAGATCTAGAGAACACGCAACTAAAGGAATTTGCTAGATTGCTCAATCCTTATCTTGACCAGGGTTATATTCAAAGAACACATGAATGCAGTGTTCATTAGATCGCTAGATGCCTTGCTTAACCTTGATTCCATCTCGAGAACATGTGCCAACCGTTGATCAAGATCAACATTGACGGTCCTTGCCCAATATCTAAATACTAAAAACCTTGGCCGTTTCATCTAGAGAATCAGCGACTGAAGGAAAAGATAACCACCTACCAAGTCACTAGATGTTTAGTGCCTAACCACCAAAATTAGGAGAACATGAGATCACCTTAGTCGTGGAGTCGCTCAAGAGAATAAACTACCTGAGCTGGGAAATAAGACATTTACAGAAAGGGGACCTAAGTGGTCTAAAAAATTAATGGAGACTAAAGCTAGGGTTTTTTTACTTAGACAAATTTTATGTAACCCTAGACATGGATTCAGACCTATTTCTCAGACCTTAAAATTAGTATATCTTCCTGATTTTTGCAATTGAGCACATGCAATATGAACTGGAGCTTGGTGACACCCTGAACTATCCATGGTTAAGTTCACAAGCTATAAAACATGATAGATCTTCTTCACTGGTAAAAACAAGCTTGCAGGTGGTTATGACAATTTTCACAAGATTAGACCATTTTCTTTGGATTATTTGCAATGATAGGAAAATGGCCTAACAAGCTGCTAGATCTAGTGGTGATGATCGGAAAGATAGATCTGGTGAAGATAGAAATGGTCAATTACATAGATCTAGAGCTCGGTTAAGTACTAGTTACCGAATGGAAGTTTCTACTTTCTCTGGTACTTTGAGACCCGAGGACTTGATTGATTGGATTAGTGAATTAGAAGACTTCTTTGAGCTTGAAGAAATTGATGATCCTCTTCAAGTAAGATTGGCATAGACTAAGTTGAAAGGACATGCTTCTCTTTGGTGGAAATAATTACAAAGAGATAGAGAAGATGAAGGTGAAATGAAGATCAATCGGTGGAGGTTGATGGTGACTAAATTGAAAGCTAAGTTAATACTTGTCGACTATGAGCTTGACTTGTTTAAGAAGTTGCAAACTCTAAAGAAAAAAGATTTGACTGTGGAAGACTATACCAAGGAATTTTATAAGTTGACTATTCGGTCAGGACATAGAGAACTTGGTAAAGAAAAAGTAGCTCGATATGTGAACAATTTGAGATTTAATATTTAGGATGAGCTTGGTATGTTGAAGATTGATTCAGTTGAAGATGCTTATCAGTATGCTTTGAAGGCAGAAGATAAGTTGAAAAGGATACAACATAGTAATCCCCGAGGTAAGGAAAAGATTGATCACTCGGTGAAGGATAAACTGACTGTTGAAGATGAACCGAAACTTATGGAATTGAAAAGGAAGAAAGATAGAGTTATCTTTAAGGGTACTTGTTATAATTATGGTGAAGAAGGACACCATTCTTTTGAGTGTACATAGAAGAAGTTTGGTGACCGATGGACTATTGTAGTAAATGAAAGAATTCAAAATGAACCTAAATCTGAGAACTTGCTGGTTTGGAGAACATTGCTTGGTGCAAAGGAGGAACCTTGTCAGAGGAGTAATTTGTTCAAAACTCAGTGCAAGTTTAGAGGTAAGCTTTGTGATGTAATTGTTGATAGTGGTAGTATTGATAACCTTGTTGCTGAGGACATGGTTCAGAAACTTGGTTTGAATAGAATGAAGCATCCTCATCCTTATAGGATTGGCTGGTTACAAGATGTTCATTCTCGGGAAGTGAGGGAATAGTGCTTTGTTGATTTTTAGATTGGTTGGTTTAAGGATCTAGTGTTGTGTGATATTGTGGAGATGAATAGTTGTCATATATTACTCAGTAGACCTTGGCAATAGGATTTTAGAGCTATGTATGATTGTGTCAAGAATGTGTTTATTGTTGAGAAGGATGACATGAAGTTTTCCTTGATGCCTTTACTGGATACAACACTCGGTAGGAGGAGTTTGAGTATTGGTAGCCGAGTTCAGTTTTTAGATCCTGAGAGGAATGATGATTAGTATGGAGGATAAGCATGTGTGTTATCTAGGAAAGACTTGAAGAGATAGAGGAAACTAAAGTGGAAGAGTATGCAAGCTAAAAAGTTGGAGGACATGTATGTGAAGAACCAATTTGGGGTTTATGTGCTAAATCCAGGAAGATGTTCTTCCAACCTATGAGAAAATCTTTTCAAACTTGGGGTGTCTAATGTAGGGGAATTCTAGGGTACTCGGTGAATCTGCATGGTGGTGTATTGTTTTGGTTCTATGGTACTCAGTTGCAGCTTTAACCCATGGTCTTGATTATTGAAGAAAGCTTGGTCACTGAAGGAACTTGGTGGAACCTCTTGTTCTCGGTGGAACTTGTGCTCTGTGATGCCTATGTTGCTCGATGTTGCTTGGCTTGGTCAGTTGTTTCACTAATGCTTGATTGTTTCTCTAGCACTCGGTAGTTCTGGTTTACCGATTGGAGTTCTTGGAGATTTGGTTGGCCAACTTGGTGCATTTATTGTTGGTATCTTTGTTGTATTCTCCTATGTAGATCTAGAGACCGACATAGAGAATTAAATGTTTGTAAGGCTATTTTTGAGCTGATTGTTGTTGCATTTAATATTTGTTAGTAATAGGAGCTGACTTGGCTTAGGAGTTAATTTTTTCTTCCAGCCGACTTGTGGCTGAAGATTAGTATTTAAAGAATTTTTAGGTAGTTTTTTAGGGCATCATATTTGGGAGTGATTAGATCTAGATCCTGTGAGATCTTGAAGATTAGATTGTTATCTGACAGTTTTTAATAGCAGAGCTAGTGGTTTGCAAGCTTGGAGACAAGGAGATTTCTTGGAGGCTTGCGAGCTCAAGTTCAGGTTTGCCTTAGGGTTTCCATCAGTTGTTGATTTGTGCTAGAGTTGGATTAGCTAGAAGATTATAGAAATACTTTGAGTGTATTTGGCCCTAACCTGAAAGACCTTACAGTCGGGCATGTTAATGAAAATTCAATTAAAAACATTATCTTGCTATGTAATTCCATATTGTGGTGTTTGGCTTCTTGTTTGGGCTGTCATTAATTGGATCCTCCTTACCTATCCTACATCATCTTTTGTACTGATATATTCTAATTTTATTTCCTTCTCTACCACCTTATCTCTCAAGAAGTGATTTTTGATAGAAATGTGTTTTTTTTAGAGTGCATCACCGAATTCTTTGACATATTCTCTGTGCTGGTGTTATCACAATGGATAACCATTGGTTCATTAAAGATTATTCCAATATCCTTCAGCATTTGCTTCATCCAAATAATTTGAGTATAGTTAACAACAATAGCAACATACTCTGATTCCGCTGTAGATTGAGCTATACAATCTTGCTTCTTACTTAGCCATGAAACCAACTTTTTCACAAGGAAAAATGCACCACGACTAGTACTCTTTATGTCATCAATGTTTCCTGCCCAATCAGCATCAGTATAAGCATGAAGTACAAAAATATCATTCCTATCATACCATAGGCCATATTCAATTATCCCTTTTAGATATATGAATATCCTTTTCACAGCATCTAGGTGTGTCTCCTTTGGCTCTGCCTAATATCTAGCCACAATTCCAACAACATTAGCAATATCCGGTCTAGTATGAGTCAGATATTATAATACTCCAACCATTAATTTGTACTTGGTCTAAAATACACACTAAGTCTCATAATTACATGATAGCCTATTACCAGTCACCATGGGTGTTCCTAGTGGTTTACAGTCTTCCATTCCAAATTTCTTTAGCATTTCTTTGAGATACTTAGTCTGAGAAATAAAGATACCATTCTCATTCTGAATTATTTGCAGTCCAAGAAAGAATTTTATTTCACCTATCATGGACATTTAAAATTCATTTTCCATCTCCTTAGATAATTTCTTTCATAATTCATCATTTCCTCCAAAGATAATATCATCAACAAAAACTTCAATTATCACAACTCCATCTTCACTAGTTCTTAAGTATAAGTTGTTGTTAGCAATACCTTTTCTAAATCCAAGGTGAAGTAAGTATTTGTCCAACCTTTCATACCAAGCCCTTGGAGCTTTCTTTAGTCCATACAATTCTTTCTTCAACTTGTATACCATGTCTCTATCTTCGGATAGGGGAAATCCATCTGGTTGTTCTATGTATACTTCTTCTTCAAGATCGCCATTCAAGAATGCAGATTTCACATCCATCTGATATACTTTGAAGTCTTTATGTGCATCATAAGCCAAGAACAATCTTACTACCTCTATTCTATCAACAGGAGAAAATGTTTCTTCAAAGTCTATGCCTTCTTGCTATGAATATCCCTTACATACCACTCTTGCTTTGTTTCTTAAAATAGTTCCTTCTTCATTCATTTTGTTTCTAAAAACCCATTTTGTTTCTATTACATTTTTTTTAGGTCTAGGAACCAATTCCCAAGTGTTATTCTTCTTTATCTGATCTAATTCTTTCTTCATAGCTTTTATTCAAGATTCATCTCTACATGCTTCATCTATAGACTTTGATTCAACTTGAGAAATCAAACAAATTTATTCTCTAGCTTTTGATCTAGTCGTTACTCCTTGATTAGAATGACCAATAATTTGATTTTCAGGATGGTTTCTCTTTACATACCTCAGAGTCTTAGGAACCTCAGTAGCCTCACTTGTGTCAATGTCACAAGTCTCTTTTTTACATTTTGCCTCAACAAGTTCTTCTTTTTTCTGGAGCAACAATAGCCTCTTTGATCTCTGTAATCTGATTACTGTCATACATTCTTTCTTGTATTGAAATTTTTCATCTATCCTTACATTGTTACTTTCAATCATCTTTCTTAATCTTAGATTGAAACATTTGTAAGCCTTTCTCTTGGTAGAGTAAGAAAGAAAAATTCCTTCATCACTTCTAGCATCAAACTTTCCTATCTCATCATCTCTCTTGATATAAAACTTACTACCAAATATTTTGAAGTATTTTACAATAGAAGTATGATCAAACCATAATTCATAAGGAGTCTTACTTGTACCTTCTCTGATTTGAATTTTGTTCAATGTATACACTTTTGTCCCAATAGCCTCTCACCAATGTACATGAGATACATTTACTTCAAGCAACATTGTCCTAGCAGCATCAAGTATAGTCATGTTCCTTCGGTTTGCTATCCCATTCTATTGTGGAGTCCTAGGACCATATGTCTATCTCTTTATTCCATGCCCTTCACAGTATGAATTGAATAATTCTAAATTAAACTCTCCACCTCTGTCTAACCTTAAACACTTAATCTTTAAACCTAATTCATTCTCTACTTTTTCTTTGAACAACTTGAATTTATCAAATGCTTCTGATTTTTCTTTTAAATAAGTAACCCACATCATTCTAGAAAAGTCATCAACAAAAAGTATGAAATACCTTTTGATGAACTACAACTGATTTAGAACCTAATTGAAGATCTGTGATTAGAGATCACTGAGTTTTTTATTAGATATGACATATGATTAAATTAGTAATATGTTGTCATTGATGTCAACTAGTTTGATAGTACTTATTTTGTAAGTTACAATACCTAAACATCTCTAGAAAAGGAGTAAGAGAGATGAAGAACAAAAATATCTACATGAGGAAGATGTATATGATAGATGAGGATAAGGAATACACTGGATAACTTGTTGATGAGTCTATGACCTTATGTTATTGACTTGATTATGTTTCATTCATCTATGATGAGGAAAAGAAATGAAAGACACAAAGCAATGTGGTCGGTTGATGAAGCATTACAATATACACCGAGTAGTGTAGTGTATACCGAGCATAGTATAAACTGAGTTTGTGTTCATTGACACATTTCTTTGTTAACTGAGTAGGAGGAAAGGAACTAAATGATTAGTTTAGCCAATAAGGATTGATGAGCTGTAAAGTACATCAAAATTAGTGATGGAGATAATGTTTGTTATCATACTTTACATATTGCATGTTGGATTTGGTCGGTAATCATTACTTATTAATTGACTAGTAATCAGTAAAAGTACAGACAATATATTATTTTAAGTTACTGAGCTACAGAAGTTTGAGTAAATTATTTTGGATTATATATTTTGATTTGGGACTATGGATAACTGATTCACCCCCCTCTTAGTTATTCTAACAATTGGTATCAGAGCTGTGGTTGCTTGGAGTAGATTTTTAAGGACTTCAACACAAAGGTCTCAAAATGTTTAAGAGGGAAGTGCCAAAGCTAAATAAGGATAACTTCACAATATGGAAAAGTCGAATGAAGCTGCATATATCTAGGATTGGGAATTTTGCCCTAGATCTGATGGAGAATGGATACCTTGCACCACCCACTGGTCCCTTGACCCTTGATCAACTAAGGGATAGGCATGAACATAATGTTACTATGATGGAGATTGCTGCTACCTATTCAGATGCCAAATTTGAAGACATCAAGGACTGTACTACTCCTAAGTAGATGTGGGATAAACTAGCTCAAATTTATAGTGGTGATATGAATGTCAAGAGAGCAAGAGCTGAAAGCTTAAGAGGAATATTCGATGATATGAAGATGAAAGAAGGTGAAAACATTGTGTAGTACACAAATAGAATAAAGGAGGTAGTTCACGCTATTAGAGCATTGGATAGAGTTATTGATGAAGACACTGTGGTAAGAAAAATTCTAAGAACCCTATTGCCTATCTATGCCATCAGAATATCTGTAATTCATAAAAATAGGTCAGCACCTAAGAGCACACTCACTCTTGATAATCTAATTGGAAAGCTTACAACATTTGATCTAAACAATTATGATAATAGTGTTGTACTGTCTATTGAATATGCTTTTATGACTTCTTTGAAGATTGGTAAGTCTAGAAATAATAATGATGATAGTGATAGCAATACTGATGATGAGCTTGATGAACTTGAAGCTCTTATGGCCAGAAGGTTACCTAAAGGAAAAGGAAGGTATATAGGTAAATTACCTTTAGCATGCTTTAATTGTAAAGAAGTTGGTCACATTGTTGCTAGATGTCCATACAAGAAAGATGATGAAAGAAGCAAAGAATGATCTAAAAGAAGCTATGGGAGAAGAAACAATAGAGGCTACCGACACTATAACAGAGACAACTGAGATAATAATGACAAAGACAAGAATGTTTAATACATTGCTAAGGAAGAAGATATCACTGATACTAACATTGATGATGATGTAGAGGTACTATTTGTGGCAATGAAGGATGATTCTGAAGAAGATGAAAGGTATGTAGAGATAGAACTTATCTCTAAGGTTAATAAAAATGATACATGGATCATAGATAGTGGTTGTACACATCACATGATTGGTGATGAAGAAAAATTTGATTATCTTGAAGAATACAATGGAGGATTTGTAAGAATGGGAAATGATGCACCCTGTATGGTAAGAGGTAAAGGATCCCTAATGATAAATGATAGATTAAAATGTGAAAATGCTTATTGGGTAAAAAGATTGAACTATAATTTGCTAAGTGTGGCACAACTAAACAATTCAGGCCACCGAGTTGCTTTTGAGAGAAAAAAGGTGAAAATATTTGATGATGGAGGAAAACTTGTTGGAACTACTACACAATCTAGAGGTAATCTATTTTATCTTGATAATGATCAATCTTCTTGTTTATTGATGAAAGATGAAGATGCATGGTTGTGGCATAAAAGGTTATGTCATGTGAATTTTGATAACATGATTAAGACCAGTAAAAGGAAAAGAGTTAGAGGTCTTCCTAACTTATCTAAGCCTGATCATGTTATGTGTCATGAATGTCAGAAAGGTAAAATGACTAAATCTAGTTTCAAAAGAAAAGATTATTCAACAAAGAAGATACTTGAGTTAGTGCATACCGACCTATGTGGTCCTATGAGAACTCAAAGTTACTATGGAGACATATATTTTATTCTTTTTGTTGATGATTATACTAGGTTGATGACTGTCATGTTCTTAAAAGAAAAATCTAAGGCATTCAAGATGTTCAAGTGGTATAAAGGAAAAGTAGAAAAAGAGACTGGTAAAGAATTGAAATGCTTAAGATCTGATAGAGGAGGTAAATTTATCTCTGATGAATTTACTAATTTTTGTAATGAGCATGGTATTAAAAGATAGGTCTCTGCACCGAGGACACCCCAACAGAATGGCATTTATAAACGGAGGAATAGGTCAATTGTTGACTATGCAAGGATGTTAATGATAAAAAAGAATGTTGCTCAGACATACTAGAGGGAAGCAGTTAGCACTATAGTTTATGTGCTAAACCGAGTACAACTGAAGAAGGACACTAATAAGACACCCTATGAGTTATGGTTTGGACAAAAATCCACTGTAAGTTATTTCAAAAATTTTGGAAGCAAATGTTTTATTCTGAAAGATGAAAGAAATGGAAAGCTTGACTCAAAAGGTGATGAAGGTATATTTCTAGGATATTCCAATAAAATTAAAGCATATAAGTGTCTAAACAGAGTAAAAAATAAAATGATTGAAAGTACTAATGTTCGAGTTGATGAGTTTGATGATAAAAATGCAAAGGAAAGAAGAAAGGAACCAAAAGACTATGATAGCTTCACTTACATTGAACAACCTGAGTATCTACCGAAGCCGTAGACAGTGACAACCAGTCAGTAGGAAAACAATACCAAGGAACAGGAAAGAGAAACCGACAAGCAGGAAGGACCTACCGAGCAAGAAAATGAACCTGCACAGGATGAACAAGAAAGAAGAAATTAGATACTCGCAAGTTTTGTCAAAAGACACCATTCTGAGAGACAAATCATTGGAGACAAACCAACTGGCATGCAAACACAAGGTACATGTCTAGTTTGTGATTATGAACTGAAGAATGTAAAAGTTGCATTAGAAAATGATGAATGGGTTAATGCAATGAAAAAAGAAATAGACCAGATAGAGAAGAACAAAACCTGGACCTTAGTACCCAAACCTAAAGACAAGAATGTTATCGGTACTAAGTGGATATTCAGAAACAAGAAAAATGAGAATGGACAAGTAACAAGAAATAAAGCTAGATTAGTATGCAAAGGATATGCATAGGAGGAAGGAATTGATTATGGTGAAACATTTGCACCTATTGCTATATTAGGAGTCAGAATGTTACTTGCATATGCCGCACACAAAAAGTTCAAAGTTTACCTAATGGATGTAAAGTCAGCATTTCTGAATGGAATACCTAAAGAAGAAGTCTACATAGAACAACTTGAAGGGTTCATTGATCCAGAAAAGAAAGATATGGTATGTAGATTACATAAATCTTTATATGGTTTGAAGCAAGCACCGAGAGCCTAGTATGAGAGGCTGCATACTTATTTGTTAAGTATTGGATTTGTTAGAACAAGTGAGAACAATAATTTGTATATGAAAGGAGATACTGATGATACTATTATTATTACTGAAATATTTGTGGATGACATAATTTTTGGAGGAAAAGATCAAATATGTAAGTCATTTGCTGATGAAATGAGAAGTGAATTTGAAATTTCTATATTTGGAGAGATTAAGTTATTTCTAGGACTACAAGTGATTCAATAGAATGATGGGATATTCATCACACAATCCAAATATATCAAGGAAGTGTTGAAGATATT
Source organism: Chamaecyparis obtusa (assembly GCA_027943335.1). Lineage (NCBI taxonomy): Eukaryota > Viridiplantae > Streptophyta > Pinopsida > Cupressales > Cupressaceae > Chamaecyparis > Chamaecyparis obtusa. The sequence continues at coordinate 71,085 of BSBK01014544.1, forward strand.
TGGCATGGAATATGCTAAACATGTGGGAACACTGATGGCTACTAGATGTAAACTAACTAAGGAAGATGAAACTACAGAGGTGAACCAAACATTATACTGATCTATGATTGGTAAGTTAATGTATGTAGTGCATAGTAGACCAGACATAACACATGTTGTGGGAATTGTTGCAATATTTTCTACAAACCCTAGAGAGTCACACATGGTTTCTACAAAGAGAATCTTAAGATACCTAAAGAAAATAAAATATTATGGATTATGGTATCCTAAGGAAGGAAAATTTGAACTCAAAGTCTATACTTACGCTGATTGGGCTGGAAATGTGGATGACAGAAAAAGTACCACCGGAGGAGCATTTTTCTTTGGTGAAAGACTTGTTATATGGACAAGTAAGGAGTAGGCTTGCATTTATTAGTCTACAACTGAAGCAGAGTATGTTTTTGCTGCTACAAACTATTCAAATATTGCATATATTAAGCAAGTTCTCGAAGGTATGAATGAGATAATCATTGAGCTGATGATTAAATACTGTGATAACACAAGTGCAATAAACATTTCAAAGAATCTAGTGATGCATTCTAAAACAAAGCATATATCTATTAAGTATCACTACTTAAGAGAACAAGTACAGGCTGAGAAGCAAGTTAAGCTAGAGTTTGTTACATCAAAAGAACAAATTGCAGACATATTTACAAAGCCTCTATCGAAGGATACATTTTTATACTTGAGGACTAGACTTGGGGTCTATCCCCTATCTACCAGTCACTAATGTGATCTGGATGTTGCATCAGCCTAATCTTATCAGAAGGTCATTCATGTTGATGCAACATAGTTCACACTTTGGATCATGTCTAACATTGTGAAAAGTTTGGAGAACTAGAGAAAATTGGCATATCAGTATACAAAGATATAGAGTATGCATCAAACAATAGATATTTACATGGATACTACAGAGTTGTATGTTCATTTGTTTCTTTGGAAGTGTTGTCAAAGGGAGAGATAAACAATATGAAACAATATGCACCGATGAGAACACTGAAACATCTATCTTAGGGAGAGAAAAACTGAAAGAAAGGAAGAGCACTGAAGATCAGTTACTGAGAATAGAAGAAGGAATCTGAGAGCTAAAAAGATCATATCTGCAGAATGCCAAAGCTGCATTGATAATGATGTTGAGTAACGTAGTGATTAAACATATTAATCTAGGGAGAGCTTGTACAACATTTGTTCATGGAGTTGTAGAATACATGTTTGGTATGTGTATGGTATATTTTATATTACTTGAGTTTTTGTCAATGCCAAAGGGAGAGATTGATGAACTACAACTGATTTAGAACCTAATTGAAGATCTGTGATTAGAGATCATAGAGTTGTTGATTAGATATGACATATGATTAAATTAGTAATATGTTGTCATTGATGTCAACTAGTTTGAGAGTACTTATTTTGTAAGTTACAATACCTAAACATATGTAAAAAAGGAGTAAGAGAGATGAAGAACATAAATATCTACATGAGGAAGATGTATATGATAGATGAGGATAAGGAATACATTGGGTAACTTGCTGATGATTCTATGACCTTATGTTATTGACTTGATTATGTTTCATTCATCTATGATGAGGAAAAGAAATGAAAGACACAAAGTAGTGTGGTCAATTGATGAAGCATTACAGTATACACCAAGTAGTGTAGTGTATACCAAGTATAGTATAAACTGAGCTTGTGGTCACCGACACATTTCTTTGTTAACCAAGCAAGAGGAAAGGAACTAAATGATTAGTTTAGCTGATAAGGATTGATGAGCTGTAAATTACATGGAAATCAGTGATGGAGATAGTGTTTTTTATCATACTTTACATATTGCATGTTGGATTTCATCGGTAATCATTACTTTTTAATTGACTGGTAATCGGTAAAAGTACAAACAATATAGTATTTTAAGTTACCGAGCTGGAGAAGTTTGAGTAAATTGTTTTGGATTATACATTTTGATTTGGGACTATGGATAACTGATTCACCCCCCTCTTAGTTATTCTAACACCTTTCACCATAGTATGATCTTGTCCTTGTAGGTCCACATAGATCTGTATGTACCAAATCCAACTTTCCTTTTGATGTATATTCTTTTTTTTTTGTAACTGCTTCTAGTATGTTTTCCCATAACACATTCTCTGCATACAGTGTTAGATGGTTTCACAATCTTTGGCAAATCTCTTACTGCATTAGCCATACTTTCCTTCACAATGTTATCAAAATTAACATGACAAAATATTATATGCCATAACCAACTATCATCTACCTTTGCAACAAAACAAGAGGCTCTAGATGTATTTAATTCAAATATATTACCTCTAGATTTAGTACCGGTTGCAATCAGCTTACCTATCTTAATTCTAATAAAATATTTACCATTAAAAAAAATTAATTGAAACTCTTTATCCATTAACTGTCCAACACTCACAAGTTATGTTTCAGTCCATCAACAAGTAGCACATTATTTGTATTAGTCTTTTCATCCAAAGTAATAGATCCTACACCTATGATAGGTTTAGGAAGATTGTCTCTGAATCTCACAACACCACCATCATACTTTATTAATTTTAAAAAAAAATTTCTATCTCCAGTCATATGATGTGAACAACCATTGTCTATTATCCATTCAATTTTCTTGTCAACATGAGATACTAAATCCTTTTCCTCATGCACCGGTTCATCTCTAATAGCATCAAATCCAATCTCTTTATAATCTAAATCATCATCATCAGAAATACCTTCACTAGCATAATAACATTCTTTGTCCTTTTTAGACTTTAAAAACTTAGGTTTGTACTTAGGAACTCTTGTAGGACATCTAGATGCAAAATGACCTACCTTATTGCATGAAAAACATTTCAAGGGTAACTTGCCTTCAAATTTTCCCTTACCTCTCTTTTCACTTTTAGCAATCAGTGCAACAAGTTCATCCATATTTCTTTCCTCTACCATTATCTATTCCCATTCCTCAACATACTCACCAAGCTCTTCTTTTAGGTCTTCACTACTGGTGCTCAAAAGTGTAGACATTTTCTTAAGTGTAGATGCCTTGAATGCAGATTCCACTTTAGGTACCGAATCTCCCATTTCAATAGCCTCAAGGGTAGTTAGCTTTGCAATCAACATCTCTCTACTAAAATTTGAAGTTAAGGGTATAGTCTCTTGAATAGAAATAGCCTTGAACTTGTATACAGGTGTCAATGATCTAAGGATCTTCGCAAAAAATTATTATTCATCATAAGTGCCTCCACAATTTATGATTCCAACCACAACTTCTGTAACCCTTTGAACATAAGCCCTAATTCTTTCATCATCCTTCATTTGCAACCTCTCTAGCTTGGTTTTCTAGTTCTGTAACTTCGCTTGCTTGCTATATTTTTCTCCTTCATATAAAGCTTCTAATCTTCTCTAAATCTCATATGCCAAATCCAAGTCTTTAACTAAAATAAACTCACCTTCTGATAGTGTGCTTATCAGTGCTTCCCTTATGACCATGTTGTATGTGAATACCTTCTTTTCATCATCAGTAGCTAATGGAAAATCACTCCCAGTATTTATAGCCACCTTATTCTTTGTGATCAACCAATATTCGATGCCCAAACATAGCAAATGAGTTCGTATCTTGTTCTTCCAACTATCAAACTTTTCAAGATCAATTTTTTGACCATCCTTCCTATAGAGTTCCATCTCCAAGATCACCTCAAGGTGTTAATCTTTCTCTCTAAGGACCACAAGCTTTGATACCAATTGTTAGGAATAACAATCCACAATACAACTGAGAGGGGGGGTGAATCAGTTGTATGGAAGATTATTATTTTTTAAACTTTAAGTAGCAGCAATATCAAATCCAATGAACACAATAAATCCCAATACAATAACACAATATTTTGGTCTCAGGGAAACTGATGCAGGAGCATCCTGGGTGTAAGAGCAATCTTGCATCACCCAAAAATATTTCTATTTTTGAATTCAATAAGGGCTATCTTGTGCAGAGCTGCTATTTATGAAAAGTTACTATTTTTGGTAATTTTCGTATGTGCTCGGAATGATCTGATTTCTTTCTTGGAGGTTCATTTTGGTCATATAAGTCTGCCAGTAAAGTTTCATTGCCAGGTCAAGTGTACATTGGAAGATATTAAAGATTTTCGGTATTGGCGGTAGGGTACAAAAACTTTGAACTCAGTTTTGAAGGCTTTAGAGGCCCCGGATGAGGTCGAATTTTGGGCTGAATGAAGCTTTCTTAATTTAGGCATTGTAGAGCTCCTCGTGCCCTTTTCGAAATGGGGTTACAATAGTCAATCGGGTCAACTGGTGATGACTTATGGTCTTCGAAAGTTGGGTCACCTGAAATGACGGAAAATGATTTTCTTCAAAATTTCTGTTCGGGTTTCAAAATTTATTTTGAGCCGACTATGATGTAATGAAATGTAAAATAAAAATAATTTTAAGTTTGGTCGGCCTTATTGGCCTAAATTCTGGAACCTTCCCAGGCGGTGGAAAATTGCCTATATAAGGAAGGCTGTATTATTGTCTTAGGCAGTTCAGAATAGTTCTGGGTAGTAGATCTGGGTATTGATTCGAGGCTTTGTCCTACAGAATATTGTAAGGGAATGCCCATGTGGCTTTGCATATTGTAATTCTGAAAGTTTTTAATTCCACATTTGTGGAGATAATAAGAAGCCAATTTTCTGTTCTTGCATATTGTTGTTGTTTCTCTATTTCTGTTATGTGTTTGTGGTATTAAGGGGAGCACCCTTCATCAAGTGGTATTAGAGCAGGAGTTCTTGAGTGTGTAAACAGATCACCGACTGTGAGGCAGTTTGCACCTGGACCGTGGCTAGGGTTTCAGCGCGCATCACGAAAATGCCTCCACGAAAGGAACGTGGCGGAAGAGCTGGTGTTGTAACACCTGAGGTTAGAGAGCTGCAGAGACAAGTGCGAGCATTGCAAGAAGAGATTCGCAGAGGAATGAATCTTAATGTCGGAGATGAAAGCGAGGATGAAGCTGAAGAAGAATATCAAGAAGGAGAAGTTGAAATTGTGAACCAGGAGGAAGAAAGACTTTTTCAGGCGATTTCCAAGATTGGGAAAAGACCTAAGATTGAGGTTCCTACATTTTCTGGAAATCTTAACCCAGAGGAATTGATCGACTGGATCAATGAGTGTGAAGAATATTTTTAGTATGAAGATGTTGAGGATCCTGATAGGGTCAAATTTGTGAAGGCCAGACTGAAAGGTCATGCGAAGATATGGTGGCAAGAGATTTAGTTGGAGCAAAATAGAAGGGGAAAGGAGAAAATCACGAGATGGGATCGGATGGTGGATAAATTGAAGCGACAGTTCATTCCTGTTGATTATGAGCTTGACCTACTGAAGAAAATGCAGAGCTTGAAGCAAGCGGGAAGATCTGTTCAGGAGTATACAAAGGAGTTCTATCGACTTCTCATCAGAACAGGCCATGCAAAAGCTGATAAGGAGAAAGTTGCCCGATACCTTAATGGGTTAAGGCCAAGCATTCAGGAGGAGCTGAATCTGGTTCGAATGAACAGTATTGAAGAGGCATACCAGTTTGCCCTAAAAGTAGAGGAAAAGCTGAACAAGAAGTTTGAGAGCAGACAAAACGGAAGAGGTCACGGTGGACGATCTGGTGGACGGTCATATGGTGGCCGAAATGAAGATCCGAAAAAGAAGGATGAGGCCAGTAGCAGTCAGAATCAGCGAGGAAATAATTCCAATCGCTTCCAGGATCAGAATAATAGAGATCAAAGAGGAAGAGGAAGAGGACAAGGATCTGGAAGAGGTGGCTTCCGTGGAACATGTTTTCACTGTGGAGAAGAAGGTCATAGGGCATTTGAATGTCCTCAACGCCAAGGCAGAACAGATAGGAGAAATGAAGGCCAGGCCAGAATTGTACATGTAGATGAAGATGCCAGATCATCAAATTCTGAAGATGCTGAAAGAGGAGAAACGTTGATTAACAGAAGAGTCCTGTTGAGTGGTGAGAATGAACCTGAGCAAAGGAGGAGCTTGTTTCACACCAGGTGCAAGTGTGAAGGTAAATGTTGTGATGTGATTATCGATAGTGGAAGCACTGACAATTTGGTGTCAGAAGAGATGGTGACAAAGTTGAAGCTCAAGAGACAGAAACACCCGCATCCATATCGGATTGCCTGGGTACAGGATGACCACAAGGTCATGGTTAATGAACAATGCCTGGTGAAGTTCAAGATTGGCGGATACCAAGATGAGGTATTGTGTGATATCATATCTATGGATGCATGTCATATGTTATTGGGTAGACCATGGTAGTTTGACAGATGTGTTGTACATGATGGCCGTGCGAATACCTATTCCCTGACAAAGGATGGAGTGCGACATAAGCTAAAACCATTGAAGGAGACTGAAGAAAAGGTATGTGGTAATGCAAGGATAACTTTTGTTGATGGAAGAAATTTCCTAGATGGTATGAGGCATGAGCATGTATGTTTTGCTTTAATTCCAAAAGCTGGTAAAGAGGAAGTAGAAGATGTTCCTGTAGAAGTTGCAGATTTGTTGAATGAGTTTCAGGATATTGTATCCGATAACGTGCCTGATGGATTACCACCAGTCAGGAAGATCAGTCATCAGATGGACTTGATCCCAGGAGTGAGTTTGCCGAATAAGGAAGCACACAGAATGACACCTGCAGAAAGTGAGGAGTTGAACAGACAAGTACATGAACTGTTACAAAAAGGATTGATCTGTGAGAGTCTAAGTCCCTGTGCTGTACCAGTAGTATTAGCACCAAAGAAGAATGGAGAATGGAGGATGTGTACAGATTCTAGGGCAATAAACAAGATCACAATCAAGTACAGGTTTCCATTGCCACGAATGGATGATATTATGGACTGTTTGAGTGGAGCTGTGTATTTCTCAAAGATAGATCTGAAGAGTGGATATCATCAGATTCGGATTAGAGAAGGAGATGAATGGAAGACTGCCTTCAAGAAAAAGGAAGGACTGTATGAGTGGTTAGTCATGCCTTTTGGGCTAACCAATGCACCAAGCACTTTCATGCGGCTCATGAACGAGGTTCTGAAAGAATTTCTGGGTAAGTTTGTCATTGTTTATCTAGATGATATTCTGATCTTTAGTAAGACATTGGAGGAGCATATGATGCATATTCGTATGGTATTTGAGAAGCTGAGAGAAGAGAAATTGTTGATTAATTTGAAGAAGTGCAGTTTTGTGAAGAAAGAGTTGGTGTATTTGGGGTTTGTAGTTTCAGGAGAAGGTCTAAAAATGGACCCAGAGAAGGTACAGGCTATCCTTGAATGGCCTACTCCAAGGAATGCTACTGAGGAATTTTATGCTATAGTTCAAGCATTAAAGAAGTGGAGACACTATTTGCTTCCTAAGGAGTTTGTTTTGTATACTGATCATCAAGCTTTGCAATATTTGAATAGTCAAGGAAAGTTGAATCAAAGGCATTTGAAATGGGTTGAATTTTTGCAGAGTTATACATTTGTTTTGAAACACAGGAGTGGAAAGTCTAATAGGGTTGCAGATGCTCTTAGCAGAAGGCAACTACTGCTGATAGAAATGCAGATTGAAGTGGTTGGATTCAAGGAGCTCAAGAATTTGTATCCAGAGGATCCTGATTTTGGTGAAGCTTGGAAAGCTTGTAAAGAACCTGTTACTCTAGACAGGATGAAATGGTTGGATTTCATCATCCAGGATGATATGCTATTCAGAGGGAGTCAGCTGTGCATTCCACGAAGTTCTATGAGGGAGAATCTCATCAAGGAGAAGCATAGTGGAGGATTGGCTGGACACTTTGGTCATGATAAAACCCTTTCTTTGGTTGGTGAGAATTATTATTGGCCACAATTGCAGCAAGATGTGAAGAAGTTTGTACAGAGTTGCAGAGTATGTCAGATGGCGAAAGGAGTGAAGCAGAATACAGGGTTGTATCAGCCATTACCCATACCAGAGAAGCCTTGGGAGGATATCAGCATGGACTTTGTTCTTGGTTTACCGAGGACTCAGCGGGGACATGATTCAATTTTTGTGGTGGTTGACAGATTTTCAAAGATGGCACATTTCATTCCCTGCAAGAAGACTAATGATGCTGTTCATGTAGCAAAATTATTTTTCAGAGAAGTAGTGAGACTTCATGGTTTGCCAAAGACCATAGTTTCAGATCGGGACACTAAGTTTGTTGGATATTTCTGGCATACATTGTGGAAGAAGTTGAAGACAGATTTGAAGTTCAGTTCATCACATCATCCACAGACTGATGGATAGACAGAGGTGGTGAATAGGAGTTTGGGAAATTTGCTGAGATGTTTGGTTGGAGATAAGCCAACAGGATGGGATTTGATTTTACCACAGGCGGAATTTGCATACAATAATTCTGTCAACAGGAGCACTGGTAAATCACCATTCCAGATTGTGTATGGAAGTAGTCCGAGAAATGCATCTGAATTAAGGAAGATAGATAAAGGAGAAATAAGTAGTGTTGAAGCTGAGGATTTTGCAGAACACTTGAAGAACATCCATGAGGAGGTGAGGAAGCATATTACCAAGATGAACGCACAGTATAAGGCTAAGGCAGATGAGAAAAGGAGGTATAAGGAATTTCAGGTTGGTGATGAAGTCATGGTTCATTTGCGAAAGGAGCGGTTTCCAGTTGGTACATATAAAAAGCTGAAAATGAAGAAGTTTGGACCATGTAAGATACTGAAGAAACATGATTCAGGAAACGCATATGAGGTAGAATTGCCTACTAAGCTAAATATTTCACCAGTGTTTAACATTTCAGATTTGACAGAGTATCATGAAGGAGGTGTTGAAGATGAGATCACAGCAGCACAGTGGAGTATTCCAGCAACTAGTTCAGACACTAAGGAGATCGAAGATATACTGGACAGTCGTGTTGGCAGAAGCACAAGGAACAGGACATATGAAGAATATCTGGTCAAGTGGAAAGGATGACCTATTGAAGATTCATCATGGCTAACAAGGGTGGAGGTTAACCGTCTTGGTTTTCCTCTGCACACCTGAGTCGTGACAGGGTCACTTCTCAAATTACCCTGGGTGTCTGATGCAGGAGCATCCTGGGTGTAAGAGCAATCTTGCATCACCCAAAAATATTTCTATTTTTGAATTCAATAAGGGCTATCTTGTGCAGAGCTACTATTTATGAAAAGTTACTATTTTTGGTAATTTTCGTATGTGCTCAGAATGATCTGATTTCTTTCTTGGAGGTTCATTTTGGTCATATAAGTCTACCAGTAAAGTTTCATTGCCAGGTCAAGTGTACATTGGAAGATATTGAAGATTTTCGGTATTGGCGGCAGGGTACAGAAACTTTGAACTCGATTTTGAAGGCTTTAGAGGCCCCGGATGAGGTCGAATTTTGGGCTGAATGAAGCTTTCTTAATTCAGGCATTGTAGAGCTCCTCGCGCCCTTTCCGAAATGGGGTTACAATAGTCAATCGGGTCAACTGGTGATGACTTATGGTCTTCGGAAGTTGGGTCACCTGAAATGGCGGAAAATGATTTTCTTCAAAATTTCTGTTCGGGTTTCAAAATTTATTTTGAGCCGACTATGATGTAATGAAATGTAAAATAAAAATAATTTTAAGTTTGGTCGGCCTTATTGGCCTAAATTCTGGAACCTTCCCAGGCGGTGGAAAATTGCCTATATAAGGAAGGCTGTATTATTGTCTTAGGCAGTTCAGAATAGTTCTGGGTAGTAGATCTGGGTATTGATTCGAGGCTTTGTCCTACAGAATATTGTAAGGGAATGCCCATGTGGCTTTGCATATTGTAATTCTGAAAGTTTGTAATTCCACATTTGTGGAGATAATAAGAAGCCAATTTTCTGTTCTTGCATATTGTTGTTGTTTCTCTATTTTTGTTATGTGTTTGTGGTATTAAGGGGAGCACCCTTCATCAGAAACCCTAT
>BSBK01014545.1:0-15000 GCA_027943335.1 Chamaecyparis obtusa
CTCTAGTTTACACACTTTGAAAAAAAGAAATTTGATTTTCGATTAGTTTTAAATGATTTCTAGGGGGAGCACACAAAAATTTCATATTTTCAAGATGTATGGACTTGTTAAATTCATCAAAAATTACCAAAAAATTCTAGGATAAACTACGTGGTGTTAGCTAACTTCTTGTTGGAGTGATTAAAAAAAATTTAACAAAAGTTAACATTTTAGAGGGAGCACACCAGATGCTGTGTTATGTTTTTTGACAAAAAAACAAGACCACTTTTTGTGCTCCCCCTTTTTGAGTGCCTTAATCTGTACTATTTCAAAATAAGTTAGTAGTTTAGGAACTAGGTTCAGAGTATTACAACTCTTGTTTTTGTCGCATCTTAAAATTTTGAGTCTAACTATCTCTAATTTCTTGTTGAATTTCAGAGTTTGTTGATTTCAAGAAAAAAGTGGCATCTTATACCCCCTTTTCGGTCCCCCATCTTTGTGCACTTACCCTATGCTTAGCTCTCCCTTTTTAGATGAGAGTATGTTAATCCTGAAAAATTCTAAAGACAAAAATAATAATGCATTGGAAGTTCTAAATTTATATTTCTCACTCTCAGGATCAAAACTTGCTCGTCACAAAATTGAGTTTTTTAATGATTAAATCGGATCTATTACCTCAATGGATTCCCAAAGACTAGATTCATATTAGACATGGACAAATTACTTGTTACTTGGGAATACAATTTAGTTTGGGAGTTACTCTTTCTGATACATGGGATTGGTTCGAGGTCGCTAAACTTAAATATAGGACTATTGGCTTGGGGGAATAAATATATCTCTCTTGCTAGTAAAATTCAAGTTGCAAACAAAATTTTCTTGGCCTCTCATGTTTATTATTATTCTTATTATTGCCTTCTAGAAGGTTTATGATTAGCTATGCAAGATCATTCATCAATATTTATCGTCAAACTAGGAAGGTAAAGCTAGTTTATAAATTTGTAAGTTGGATATATTGTATTCATCCCAAAATAAAGGAGGTTTGGGTCTCTTGGACCCCAGGACACAAGGGATAGGTCTAATAGCTAAATAGATAAGTAGAATCGTGTCAGGTGAAGAAAAATGGAAAAAGCTCATTTTTCACCATCGTATTCTTTCCACCATTAAAAAAGGTAGAATGTTGGATGGATTGATACAAATTTTCTTTCTCCTTTCTTTCAAGTCAAAGCCTCATTCCCCTTTCAATCCATATGGAAAGCATGACAACTCTCTAGTAAGCTCTTATTGTAGAAAGATGCTTCCTTAATGCATGCATTCAATGTTGGTAATTCATTTATGTGGTGGTATAGAAAAGTGAAATACGATGGTTTACCTCTTTCTATCGCCTTTCCCAGGCATGCTAAGTATTATTTTAATAAAGGGATTCATTTGTTCGGTGATATTTGAGACTTCAATCTTTTGAGTGGGCTCCATAGCAATTGTTGAAGGACAAATTTAAACTAAACTATATGGCTAAGAGATTTTTTATTTTTGTGAAGTCTTTGGTGCCAGATGATCTTGTTATGAAGTTGTGCACCTCATTCTAATGTAATTTTACCAGAGATTAGCTTTGGTAATCCAAATACCATTTTGTTAATTCCCCCCTAATAGAAATCTATCCTAAAATTGCTCCCCAACTTTCCATTGAACCCTAGATTAAACAAGCATTGTAAATGTAAGTTTAATGAAAGGAAGTGGAGGAATTTGAGTGGACAAATATGGAGGTCTAAAGATGAAGCTAATGCTAAGATTTTGGCCTAGAAAGTCTTACATAATTTAAATTACCAGTTGGGGATAAGCTAAAATTTGTGATCCAATATGTTAAATGCACCTCTTGCTAACATGATGAAAACTTAAACCATATATTTTGGGAATGTCCTTTAGCAAGTATAAAATGGAATGTTGTTTTCAAGTGCTTTCCTATTATTTTTTTATCATTCCTTGCATCGGAAAAAAGATTTACTTGGTGTTGGTCTTTGTAACAATGTGGTAGTTGATACTTTGAGACAATTTGTTCTTCATAATATATGGAACTGCAGATGCATGTCAATGTTTTTCAATCAGCCAATTCACTAGGAAACCCAAATTCTAAAGTTTTAGTCTGACACCTTGGTCCAAATTGCTTCTCTTTGTTGTCAATTGCATGAGGGCTCCATGAAGAACAACAAGACTAGTTATTTTCTGGACTCTATCAAGATTCAAATTCTTCAACAAAAAATAAATGACCCAAATTTTCTAAGCAAATTCAAAGGCAACTTCAAAGACTTTTCAAATTTGATGTTTAGTAGTATCTTTTGTGGTCATGTGGTTGGTTATTCTTATATTTTTCGTACAATTGTCATCCTTTGTATTTCCAAGACTTATAAAAGTCATAGTTTTATCAATTATGCAGTCTTATGGCTGAAAATGTTTTGATATTATGTGTGTTGTAATGATGGTTTTTATTGTTGTGTTTTAGTGACAGTTTATTATTTATTGGTTGTCTATTGACGACCTTTCTTTAATGTAAATTTACTGTAACTTTATCTTTGCATTGATTCAATACTAAAAAATAAAAAAACTAACAAATATGTACCTACCAAACTAAAGAATGAATTTTTTTAAAAAATTAGTTGGTAGACTAACACAATTTACGTCTAGAACAAGTGCTCATCAAAATTGTAGAACTGTAGGTCCCATCTTGTTTACTTATTAAAGACAAGATGACAAGAATAGAAAGAACACAATTCCTATATCTTAGAATTTAAACTCTTTGAATTCAAATAATTACTCATAATACTGCTCCTTTCATTTAATTAGCACATTAAATTTTCATGACATTCAAATTTTTTGCAACAATGATTAAATATTTCTCTTTTATTGCATGTTTATTCTACTTCTACTTCTATTTCATTTGACTCATGGCTTCCTTTGTTTACTAATGAATTCTTTCAAATCAACTTCAAGAAAAATAGTCATTGAAATTATTATTTTTTCATTATATCTTTAGGAAAATTCTATGTATGCTTTGTTAACCCAAGTCAAATCGTTCCTTGATTTTAATTGAGATACAAACTCTCTCTTTAAATTCTACTAAAATACATTAAATCTACTTTGTTCTAAAGATAAGAATATGAATGAATATAAATAAGAATAATGATATAATAATAATTTAATTTTAATAATTTTTTTTAAAAAAAAATCTTTATTAAAAATTTAGAAAATAAAAAAATAAAGATATTAAAACAAAATAATAAAATTAATAATAATTTAATTATAAAATTACAATATCGTATATAATAATAATCTAATATTACTTATAATTATGTTGAAGGCGTTTCCTTATATAAGATGGACAAGCTAAACAAAGAGATCTCAATGACTAATATCGTCTATAGACAATGGACAACCATATAAATAATTTGTACCATCCATTTCCTGCTCTCTATTTTTTGCCTCTACTTTACCAGCCATTGTTTTTCTCCCTTTTATTTCTTGTGTAGCGATCAAAATTTTTCTTTATGATGTCGTGTTGATGAGAGAGCCTCATTGTCACATCAACTTGTTTCCACATAGATTTAGGTCCATATTATACTGACAGAGACTCAAATCATTGTGTTTTCTTCAACAACTTAAGGTATGTTAGGTGTGTGTACTGGCAAGAAAACTAATTATCGATTACTGTCATTTGGTTTTTACTGTCTCTCGCTCAATTTGTTACAAACGTGACATACTCATATGTTCCCCTCATAGCTATCATCTTCTCCAACCCTTGAGATTTGCATAATTTCTCAAGATGTTTGCCATACCGTGGTCATGGAAGATGAGCCTCTGGACAATGATAAAAGGTTGCATTGAATTGTTTGACTAGACTCCTTGAAGAGATATCATCTGAGAAATAAGATATAATGGATATTACGGCAGATTGCAAATTTATAGATGGGAGTGCATATACTCAAACCACATGCTTGGTCGTTATGTCCATGTTGGCTATTGTTTGTGCATCCTTAGTCTAATTATTAAAATGCCAAAAAAATAATGAAGATTGTGCCCTCACTCTATCAGTGCCTGCTATTAAAAATGCAAAATTTTGTAAAGGGGTGTCATCTAAAAAATATAATGTATTAATTTTAAAATTTGCACAAACAGACTTATTTGGTGAAATTTTTGAATAAATTTCAAGCAAATGGAATAGGCAACTATAATGCCAGATTTATAACCTTTTTTCTGCATGGTCTTGTCGTGCCAAAATGGAGCTGTAGAATAGGGTATGGACCTCCCTCCGAGCATAACATGGAGGGGAATTTTTGTTAAATATTATGGTTGGAAATGCATTGGTATACATCTATGCACAATGTGGAGTCAACAACATTGGATGTGAATAGTTTGATTTGCAGGGGCTGATTTGTTAATGCATATGTTATAATTGGAAATACCCTATACGATATTTTTGTAAAATGTAGAGGCACAAACATGATTGTGAGATCTACATGAAATAAACTTTGGTAAAAAGGCTTTATAAAATTTCAATGCAATGCCAACGACAGTTGTGATTCCAAAATCCACAACATTTTCCAGCATCCACACTTCAAGTGCAGTAGTGGGAACTTTGAAGTAGGGTACAACATCCATCAAAGCATAAACAAGGAAGGATTTATAGCAGAAATTGTAGTTGAAAACGCCATGGCAGACATGCAAGCTAAATGTGGAATCAATAAGGTTTGTTTGAGAAAAATAGATTTGTTTGAAGGATTTATAAACACATAGAAAATGCAAATTGAAGGATTTGTATTGTAAAAGAAAGAAAATCAATCTCCCTACCATAACACTATGATATAAATCCATACCCTAACATAAGATGGGAGGACCCTATTTATTTTATTTAAATTTTACAAATATTGCATATTTCATAAATTTAATAAAGATCATTAAAGATATTGATCTTTTTTATTCAAATATAATTAATTTAAACTTTAATAGTTTTAATTTTTTGAATCTAATTTGTTTAAAGATTCATTTATATTTATGTTTATTTTTTAAAAATATTTTATATTTATTAATTTATTTAACAATTTAATTATATATTTTTTCAAGTTATAACAATTTTTTAATTTACTAAAGAAATTAATATATTTTGAATCAGTTAATGTAATTTCTATAAACGTTGTATATTAATTAAAATTTGAAGTACATGTTTTAAGAATGTGTCCTTAATTTTTAAGTTTAGATTTACTTTAAAATTTAATTGAACTATTTTTCTTTATTAAGTTACAATACTTTGAAGTTTATATAATTATTTTAATTTCTAACTTTAAAAAATTAAATAATAAATATAATATGTATTAATTACAAGTTAATTAATAAGTAGAAGAGATTTTTCACATTGCACCTAGTTGGTGCTCATAAAGGGAAATCTCACTTTTTTTTGGAGTAGTCCTCTAGTTAGTTGAATCCCCTATTTCATGTTAGTCAATTTTTATTATGTAATATTCTAATTTGCCACATAATATTGTTTCATTAAATACACAATTGTATAAAAAAAAAAGACCATTTGTTCTTAACAGACCTTCTAAATATATATGAAATTCTATAAATAGACTTTGTCATCAAGGACATTCCTAGACATTGGATATACAAAATAGAATAAATAGAAAAAAAGTAATTTCAATATATAATTTATAGATAATATATCTATAAATTAAAAACATCAGATTTCCACAATCCATTATGATGAAATTAGTTTCTAGATTCGATTGTGTAAGTTTTTTTAGCTTCGACGTTTCGGATCACACTCCATGATCTATCATCAGGAATAGAGAGTGAAGAATGAAAAATAAAATGTGATGATGGATCACGGTGTGATCCGAAACGTCGATGCTAAAAAAACTTACACAATCGAATCCAGAAACTAATTTCATCAATATATCTATATTTGAAAAGATTTATGTAAAATCTCATATTCGATCCTATTTAGAATAATTAATATAAAATAAAAAATAACAATAAAATAATGAACATTAACTTTTATATAAATCTTTTCAAATATATATATAATATCTACAGTTTATATAAAAAATACTTATTTTACATTTATTCTACAAATTAGATATTGAAATTTGTATATCCAATGTCTCACGGCTGTCCTTGATGACAAGTCTGGTCATTAGAATTTCGCATATATTGCGGTTTGCCTTATTTACACGGCATCCTTGACAGGTCAAGTCAAGCCAAGCCACTGCTTTTTTAACAAGTCAAGTCTGACAGGTCTAGTCAACTCTATTTACGGACTTATTTACACGGCAAGTCATTTTTTCTCAAATTTCCAAGAAATATGTGTGGCCCTTATTTACACGGCAGGCAACTCATTTTTTCTCATATTTCCAGGAAATATATGTCGCCCTTATTTACACGGCAAGTCTGACTGGTCTAGTCAACTCTATTTTCTGAGACTTCCACGCCCTTCTTTTCTCACGATGTTTCGCAGCTCACTCCACTTTGCGTCCTATCGAGTATACTGCCTACTTAGTTGCTCTCTCAAACCGCCAAAACATTCAATGCCGCCGATGACGAAATTATTTGTGTTGCCTTTTGTTGAACACTTCAAGTCTAAATGACTTGTGGGTCTTTGATGTGTCTCACAATGCATTAAACGGACAACTACCATCAGTTTCACTTCCACATATACATATTTTGTTGCTCAACAACAATTGCTAACAGGAAATATTCCTTCAAGCTTACAGTTCAACCATTGGCTCACTGTGTTAGATTTGGCAAATAATCATTTGAATGGAATAATCCCTCCAAGCTTAGCCAATTGTTCCAGCTTGAAATGTTGAATTTGAAAGATAATAATTTGGGGGAATGATTCCACATAAGTTTGGTGAGCTAAGTAAATTGCAGTCACTAGTGATAAAGAATAACCAGTTGAACGGATCATTCCCTCGTTCCATATCAAACTGCAACAGAATTATATTTTCTAGATGTTGGGCAAAACTTATTCGAAGGCCACATTCCAAAATCAATTGGAAACCTTTCAAAGCTGAAAGTCTTGGCCATGAGGAAGAATAAGTTTGAAGGTAGTATTCCTCCTGAAATTGGGCAGCTAAAGTATCTCCAGATCTTGGATCTTTCTTCAAATTGTCTATCAAGATTTATACCACGTAGCATTTTCAATTTACAAGCAATGATGACAGAACCACACTAGGAATTCAGCATGATTCAGTTTCAAGTTAACGAAATTATTGAGCAGGAACCAACATCTCCCATGGCATTAACTGCGGTGGCACCAACTACAGACAACATCTCCCGTGGCATTACCTACACCGGGACCAGCTCCATGGGCACCAATTGTGACAACATCAGTTCCAGTTATGTCGCCATCAGCATCTTACATGTATAAGAATGGGTTGAATATGGTTTCCAAAGGCAGAGATGAGAACTACACATATATTTTCTCCAACATGGTGTCCATAGAGCTTTCAAACAATCAATTGAATGGGGATGTTCCCTTTGATTTGGGAAAGTTGAAGGGGTTGAGGTTATTGAACCTTTCTATGAATGGGGATGTTCCCTTTGATTTGGGAAAGTTGAAGGGGTTGAGGTTATTGAACCTTTCTATGAATCATCTCAATGGTACTATTCCAAATAGTATTGTACAAATGACTTGGTTGGAAACATTAGATTTTTTCTTCAAATAATTTTTCAGGACCAATTCCTTCAGATCTTGGTTCTTTGAGTTATTTGGGCGCCCTCAACTTTTCCAACAACAACCTTTCAGGTATTATACCACAAGGAGGACACATGGCAACATTCAAGAAATCATCTTATTCAGGAAATCCAAATTTATGGGGATGTCCACTACCAAAGAAATGTTCTTGGCCAGAATTTGCTCCAGCTCCTCCTCCTATTTCTACATCTATTAATGAAGAAGAGCAGAGTGAAGAAAGTGTGTGGTATGAGATTGGATTGGGACTATCATATGGAGCAGGTTTTGCAATAGTAGTTGTAATTATTGTGTTGAAAAGGAAATGGGGACATAAATACTTCCAGGGAGTTGATTTGGTCTTGAAATTTCTTTTTCCATGGCTCCGCAATTTGACATTGTGAAATTCTATTTCTTTTGTTTAGGTGAGTCAATATAAAAATATTATAATTTTGCGAAGTTCATTCAATTTTTTGTTTTAAAAAATAAATAATTTTTTTTTACATTTGTGTGTTTTTGCAGGTCTTGGGATTATTGTAAGCAATATCCATGTACACCAATAATGTTTTATTTCTTATTTGGTATTTTAAATAGAATTATTGATAAAACTTATATTTTTTATTGAATTATATTTTCTAAGATTATATTAGACAATTTTCTATGTAAATCTTTTAATAAAAATATATGGTGGCATTGACATTATTTTCTTTTGTCCACAAGTAATTGTCATCACTTAAAAATTATCTTCAAGCTTTCTATTTTCAATTTTTAAAGTAATTAATAAAATTCTTGTTGAGAGATTGCCTTTGATATCAAATTCAGTCTGGAAGTTTTCATTTTTTTATGCAAATAATAACTAATCTAAATCATTATTGTTTCAATTTTTTGAATTTCTAAAATAAGAATTTCTGAATTTTTATATAGAATTTATAAATTTCTGTAAAGAAAATTTTAAATTTTGTAGTACTTGTTTTGTTTTTAAATTAAATAATAGTTTCTTTGTAATTTTAATTCATTGAAAACATTATTTTTATTATGTTTAAACTTGAATGTATTTACTTATTTTTTATTATTTAGACAAATAGATTACTTATTCAAACAACAAATTCCCTTGTCAAATCTTAGTATGAATGTTTCTTGAAATTAATAAATACCTTTTATCCTATTTAAATGGGTTAATAGAAGTTGAAGAGAGTGTTCTGACTTCAAATCCTTTTTGAAGGGTTAGTAGTAAATCTAGGAAATGTGAATATCTCTTTTAAGAGGATCAAATGTTATATTGCACGGAAAGGTTAATTTGCACATAAATCTCTCTCTAATGCTCTCTAAATTCATTGGAATGAAATTCCACCTGACACGTTCAAATATTTGAGCAGCTTTGATGGTGTCCGCACCGTGGGAATGATTTGAACTAGCTCAACTTTGAAGAGTCCGCACCGTGGGAATGAATGCGTGTCAAAAGTTGGTTGAATAAAGTGTGAAGGGAAATCACTGTGAGAAAACACATACATGGTAAGTCCATATCTAAGATGAGTCCATTACTGCAATATATAAACGCTCCAAGTTATACATTATCTTTGCTGTTGTGAAATTGGAAGTTAGAGTAATTCAAATTATTGATTGCTTCCAGTAACAAAGTATTAGTTGTAGTCACTTGTGCCTATGAATTAAGTATCACCGTTGGGGTTGAGAAAGGACTGGTTTATTCAAAAATAAAATCAAGTTTTGTCTGCTTTTTGTGCCTTAACATTTGCTCCATTTTCAGACCTTATCTGGACCCGTTTCGGATACAAGAGATCTCCCAAAGTGGAATTATGATGGATCTAGTAGTGGATAAGCTCCTGGAAAGGACAATGAAGTCATTCTACAGTATGTTCCTTATACCTATTATTCAAAATTGATATTGTTTAAGATCATCCTGTGTGGATTTATAACCATGCTCTATTTTTCTTTAATCTGTTCAGCCGTCAGTCTATCTTCAGAGACCCATTCTGTAGGGGAAAGAGCATCTTGGTAAGTTGCCATTAAAACATAGTGAAATTGGATGGTGCTCGTCACTTTGTGCACATTGATTGAGGGGACTGTTTGTGGGTTTAGGAATTTTGACAGATACAAAATTGGGCACAAAGAGTCTACAGCAGCCAAGGCCCTAAAAATGGACATGCAAACTGAAATCACCTCAAATATGAACCATTAACCTCAACACGAGAAGCTATTTAGTGTTTAAATTAATTATGCTTGCCATTCCTCTATGAAGAAAGCTCAAAAATTAGGGAAAAGAGAAAGGTACATGAATAGTTGTTGAGTATTTGAAAATTAGTTTTCTTATTTGAAGATTTTGTTTTAACTCTTTAACATTTGTAAATGATAAGAATTTTGCTTCTCTTGTTTGGCATGTTCTGGCCGTTCTCACCCCTGTTTGTTGGTTTCCAGTTTTCGACTGCATAATGTTTGATGCAGGACATAATCTGGCATGGATATCTGCAGCAAGGGGAAAGTGAGTTTTTTCAATTCTTACTGTTTGTGTTTGTTTATTGAAGCTGTGCAAACTATCTCCTTTTTTTAATTCTGTTCATGGAAGAGTGTGCAAGTGTTAGAATGTGTGTTTTTGTGTTATTGTCTTGTTGTTCGAACACATAAGACTGACTAGTTTTAGCTTGATTTCATTATTAGATCTAAATTTAGTTAATGTCTTGAATAGTAAACTTTGAATGGATTTTGTGTCAGGAAAACGTCCTCTAAATAATGTTGCGCCACCCAGCATTGTGTCTGATACCCATGTCACAATTGAGTTAAAGGCCTTGGATAGGATGGAATTGTTCTTTTCAGATTAAGTCAGGGCTTGGATGAGGCTTTTGGGAAAATGCAGCAAAGATGGTTCAATAAAGTGTGAAAAGAAATCAATGTGTGAAGATATTTTTGTTGAGTCCGCAGAAACACATACATGGTAAGTCCAAAGTACGACAGATATTTAGGGAAAAACTCTAGGATAAGTTCATCTGGCTGTGATTAAGTTGCAAGTTGGAGCGCTTGCTGCCTTGATGATCCACGTTTCAATTTTTTACAGTAACAGAGCATTCTTTGTAGTCAGTCAGTTTTAGTAATTTTTTGTCAATGGAATTAATTATCTTCTTTAGGGTTCAGAAAGGATTCGTTTATTCAAAAAGAAAGTCAGGAATCAAGTTTTGTGTGCCTTTTTGTGTCTTAATTTTTGCTTTGTGTTCCATTTTCAGGCCTTATCTGGGCCTGTTTCTAATCTAAAAGATCTCCAGAAGTGGAATTGTGATGGATTTAAGACTGGGCAGGCGCTAGGAAAGGACAATGAAGTCATTCTACAGTAAGTTCTTATACATACTATTCAAAATTGATATTGTTCAAGGATCAGCTTGTGTGGAAATCTAAATATGCTCTGGTTTTCTTTGATGTGTTCAGCCCTCTGTATTTGAAGATTGTGTTTATACCATCAATTTATTAGAAAGATTGTGATTAAGTCTTTAAGTTTTGAAAAGATAGAAAAAATAAAATAAAAAATTCTTCACAATTTCTGCTTTTTCTTTTAAGTCATAATATGTTCTAATGTGTTTATGCAGAATCGAGACAAACATATAAATTTGCATTTTCAAGTTGCTACTGAATCATTGAAGTAATGTTCGATGTATTGTTGACAAGGTCCCTTTGACTTCTGCCTCCAATAGAGGTTGGTCTTTGTCTCATGGAAATCGTCAAGAAAGTAGTCAGTCTGCTCATGGCCTCTCCATTTTTAAGCCTCTCCACCTCATGTGAGAAGAGATCATATTCAGGAATAATGGTCATATCCCATCAACTACTGTTGTGCTTCTCATAGCACATCGGACTACATTGGATGACCAAGATGTACCTCCTCTTCCTTTCTCTTGCTCTCATTGTACAACAGCTGCTTGTAATTCTGGTGTTGTGTTCCATTTCGGATTGTAACCCATTTTAATTTTGGGTGTGTAACTATCTACTCTACTTTTCTATGAATTGTGATCTCTCCGTAGAAACAATGGTCATATGTAATATTATTTTTTAAATAACTATATGACAGGTTGTGAACGAAAAAATAATGTACCATACTTATTTTACTCAAATAATATACAGTAACAGATTTTGATATCCTTCGGAAAACAAGATAAATAAGAGCTGCATTGTAGCTGGAATCCCTGCCAAAAACAGTAAATGTTGGATTGGCATTCAGGTAAGTGCATTGGCATTCAGATAAGTTGTGCATGTGTCTGTTGTAGTTTAGTTAAGGGAAAGAGTGTCTGTTGTAGTTTAGTTAAGGGAAAGAGTTGAAGATCACAGCCAACTATGAGAGGTTTGGAGTATTTGAATTAAAGAGTTAGGAAGGGTGAAACAATTCCCAATTTACCCTTCTTAACAACCATTTTCTGATACTAGATCCAACTTCGGAATTGGAGTCTGCACAATTACTTCGCCTGCATTAATTGTCCTAGGCAATTCAATGCTTCACTATAGCACAACTGTAAAATCACATAGTACCAATGCTAGCACAAATTGTACATAGCAAGCTTAATTTCAAAAGTTAAATCTGCATGCCACATCTCACCACTCCACATCACACTTGCAAAGCTCACATCGTGATCGTGTTAGCAAACCAGGCTGCTTAGCAGTTAGCACACACAAAAGACTAATTTTTGCATCAAGCAGTAAGGTAAATGAATCATTCTCTGTAACTTCAAACATGAAATGAAGCACGTCATTTTCAGGACCTAACATTACAATCAATGTTGCAGCATTCAGAGTCCCAACTCCCAGACGGCAATGAATCCATGACCAAAACTACTATAGGTCTCCTGGCTTAACGACAGGGACTAATACCAAAACTTTTGTCAAATCACTAAATTTAATAATAATTTTCCATGCTTTTCAGTATCTATGTTCATGTTTTACAGCTCCATGTCAGCAGATCGATAGTAAACTATAATCTCCCATCATGCCCTTTTGCAAAACTTTCCCTGCTCTGCAGTCTGATGTCACATAGAAATAATGTAGAAAATATTATTATCTATCAAAACGAGAAGAATATTTCATTTAAAATTAATTAAAACAAATTATATTCCACCTTTGCAAAATCCAATTTTTCTTTTCATGATTAGTTAAATTCCATTTTTTAAAAATCTTTGACCTTTTGATTTAACACTACGGAAAAATATAGGAACAAGTGGATGTATTATAAAGAAAAGCAGGGAGAAAAGAGGAGAAAGTGGTCACGACTCATGAGGCAGACATATGCACAGGCTGCTAGTTCTGAAGTTAAGAAGTTGCTGAAGAACCACTCTCAATTGTCTGACCCATTTTGGTGTCAAATAGAAAAACAATTCTGGATTAAAATAAATCTAAATGAGATTACATTGAAATGTAAATCAGGTTATATCATAGCAAGGAAAGAGGAAAGAAAATAATAATTATGCGAGCTTGAAGGAGGAGAAACAGAGATAAAAGCCTTTCCTCAACTGCCTCAAAGAGATGTTGTCCCACGGTTTGCAAAGATTGAAGATCCTATGCAAGAAGAAATGGTTGAGAAGAGCAGTGGCAGATTTAGTGCCAAAAGTGGAAGTTTGAAACTCAGAAATAGGGTATAAACATTTGCCAAAGCATAAAAGAGGATTTTTCAATTGCAACTACCTCCGTAGGCATAAATGGAAGTAAATTCACACATACATGAGAAAGCGCAGTTCATTCACTGGGGCCAGATCCAACAATTCTATTTAGAATGTACACTCAATGAAGTTTTAATTGAATTTTTTAATATTAAAAATATTTAATTAAAATTTATATTATATGAGTAATTTTAATGTATAAGTAGTTTATAAATATCACTTTTTCTTTAATATTATAATTTAAATAAAAAGTATTTTTTATTTTTATTTTTATTTTGATCGGTAAAAGGTTGGAGCCAAGAATTTTATTAATCATAAAAATATTACAAAAACTTTGCTTAGTGCAGGCACTGGTAGGAAAGAGTGGGGCTGAGAAAACCTTTAGCGTTGCTTGAGACCTTAGTCCGCATTCTGATACATGATGTTTTAAGAGGGCATTCTCTCATGTTACAATATTATATGATAAATATAGAGATAAAATATGTTTGTTAATCCTTCTTGTCCTTGATTGAAATAAGTAACTTTCTTTGATTTTGCAAGGATAGAGAGCCTTTCTTTGATTTCGTCAGTTTATGCCTTTAATTTGATCCTGACCTATAACACCTCAACTTCTTGGTAAAGATCCTCGTTAGTATATCAAAAAACTATTTTTAATTTATACTGCTTCTAAAATTTATGATAATAAAGTACATGTTTATTTTTACGCTTTCCAAGTATAGTTCAAAATAAAAAAGAGCTCTCTTTGTCTATTCCAAACCTGTATAAGTGTGCTAGAAACCTTGCCTTATAATAGGTGGAAGAGATAAGAAGCATTTAAAGCAAGTACTAGCAATTAGTCACAGACAAGGTCAGTAACGAAAATCTCAAGTAGACATAATTTTAAACCATGCTTTACCTATTTTACAAAGAAGTACTTGACAATAATTGTGGGATCCTCTGTTTTTTCCCTTAATATCAATTTCCCCTTTGCTATTTAATCCTTAGAGATAAAACTAACTTCCTACTAGACTTTGAAACAATAATATTTAAGAAGAGATTTAGTTCTCGAGGCAAGTTTTAATTGTTGGTTGTCGTGATACTGATCCCACAAGAAAAAACCCGATGAATATATATAAATATATACAAAACAACTAGACAGGAATGCATATTTTAAAGAAAGGAAGAGATCAATGTGTGTCTATGTAATACCATCTTAGAGCAATTGTAAACCTACCTACTTCTATAACCATATGAATACATTTTCTCATCTGAGTTCATCTAAACCTCATACCTAAAAGAAATCAATAGCATAAAGGAATGATATTCTGCACCTTGCTCTTCATATATTTGACATTCTGATTCAAAGTAGCATCTGATACTAGAGCCTGGAGAATCTTAGTTATAAGCATAGACTAAGACTAGACCAATAGTCATATACTGATATCAACCAATTGAATCCCCATTTGGATCTATACAAACTTTAGAAGTTTCTAACAGATAACATGCTAATAGTACATCCATAAAAAGGTAAAGTGAATGATTATCCATTTTATTAGCTTAGTCTTTTTTATAAGAATTAAAGAAGCATATCAACCAATACTAAGCACTAAAGACCCAATCTTCCAAATAAGAATACCTTCTCCTATATACATACATACATATATATATATATATATATATATA
>BSBK01014545.1:17500-62500 GCA_027943335.1 Chamaecyparis obtusa
TATATATATATATATGTATATATATATATATATATGTATATATATATATAAGCATAAATGGGTTTGATTATGAGTTTTTAAGTATTGGAGTCATATTTAAAAAAAATACATATATGTAAATTTGAATATAAATGTTTATAAGGAAAAACATAGGAAAAGTCTTTATAAATGTTGTTATGAGTAATGGTATATATATCTAAGTAATGGTATGTAGTAATAATGTATATAGGATATATTAAGGATAGGCTGCTCATATTGGGTGAGGGATGAAATCAATTAGGAGCCTCAAAGAAACCTTTTACTAAGAAGTTTATCTTATTGTAGTGAAATACCGTCTACTCCTAGATTTGCTAGTTCATTTGCTCTCTTATTGCCTTCTTGGTATATGTGGTTTATGGTGATATTCTTAAAATATTTGCATAGGTTTAAAGCCTAGGAGAGGAGGGAATTTAGTTTCTAATTTGGTGTTGATCCTTTCCTTAAAGCATTAATAATGATTGCCAAATCTCCTCCAATCTCCAAATATTGTAATCCCAGGGAGACACATTTTCGTAGTCCTTTAACTAATGCCAAAAGTTCTGCCCAGTTGTTAGTTTTAGTTCCAATGGGAGCCACCAGGGAAGCTACTTCAATTCCATCCTAGTTATGAATACAACAACCAATTCCCGCCTCCCCAAGATTTACTCTAGATGCCCCATCAAAATTAAGTTTGAACCATCCCTCTTATGGAGGGCTACATTTACAGTCTCTTCTCTTGGATATCTTACCTTGATCTCTTGAACCAATAAAGAGGGAGGGAGAGACCTATCCATTTCCCTCTCATTTTTTCATTCCAATGGCTCATATGAAGATTTGTTTTCTGAATTCTAGAGATTCTACTATTAATATTCTCTATGATGGCTTCTTCAATCTTATTACACAGTTGACTCCAATCCAGTTTTTCTTCCTTAAAAATTCTTCTATTCCTCTCTTTCCATATTTCCATAAATTAAAATTGAAGGGGTAGAGGTCCAAAGGTTAGCATAAATACTATCTTTTTTAATGGCCGACCAGGCCTGAAGCATCACAAGAAGAGAGAAAGGATAAGCCGAAGACTAGCTCAAGTTCCCTGAAAGCCACTTCCAACATTGGTTCAAAAAGGAATAGTTCACAAATAAATGGTCAACATCCTCTTCACATTTTTCACAAAGAGGGCATCTACTAGGTCCTGAGAAACCCATCTTCTTAAATCTATCTACAGTCAAGAGTCTATAGTTTAGGGCCAACCAGGTACATAAACCTTCTTTAGGAAGATAGCCTTTGTCCCAACATAGGTTGATTGGTATGTTAGTCAGGTAGGTCTCTTATAACTTTTGTTGATGACATTATATCCATCTTTAGTAGTATATTCTCCATTTTTCAATCCATCCCAAACTAACGTATCCTTAGTATAATTTAAAGAAACCTTTCTTTTGTTAATAATTTCTATTAATAGCTTCTCCTCAGCTGAAGATATTCCTATTCCTTTGAAGGATTTCCACTCCCACTCTTCTCCATTAAAAATGATATAATCCCTGAGGAAGATCCCTATCTTTTTCTCTAAACAATTTTTAAGGGGGATATTATTTAGACTTTTAGATAAGGCCTCATAACCTCCCCAAGAATCATCCCAGAAAAGGAAATCTTCACCTGTACCTAGGTTCCAAGTTAATTTATTCATAATAATGTGTCTATAGTCTAACATAAAGTTCCAAATCCTAGACCCTCTAGGAGGATTAATTTCTCTAAAAATATTAATGGGGGACTTATCTCTTAAATATTTGTAGATGAGAATCTTTTCCCATTTAGCCTTAGGGTTTCTAAATAATCTCCAAATTAACTTTGCACCTAGAGCTCTCCCTTGATTTCTTAAGTTTTTGAGACTTGCTCCACCTTCCTCTTTTGGTTTGCAAACATTATCCCAAGAAATCAAGGGAATTTTCTTCTTCTCATTATTCCCTTGCCAAAAAAAGGATCTCAAGTGTCTGTTTATTTCTAATTTTTTGTTAGAGGGGAGATGTATACAAGATAATTGATAAGTTGGCATAGCTTCCAAGATAGACCTCACCATAGTTTCTCTTCCTGCTGAGGATAGCCATCTACTTTTCTAGGAATTCATTTTGTTCTTAATTCTCTCAATCATAGGATTCCAAATATCTGGAGATTTGTTGTCCTTTACTAGTGGGAGGCCCGAGTATATGTAGGGAAGCTTGCCCCACTTAAAATTGAGGATGCAGTAGATATCCAATTCTATCTTCTTGTTAGTATTAAATAAGAATATTTTAGATTTATCCAAGTTAATTTATTGTCCCGATGCTTTGGTGTATGAATCCAAAATCTTCTTAAAGGATCTAGCCTCAATTTATTTACTGGTTGCATATAACAGAATATCATCAACAAAATGTTGATGGGTAGTAGGATCTAGATTATTCGTGATAGCTATTCCTTCAATAGTTCACTTCTTTTGTTCCTTTGAGATAGACCTTCCTAATGCTTCCGCCATAATGATGAATAAAAAGGGAGAGATGGGATCTCCTTGCCTTAAACCCCTAGAGATGCCAAAAAATCCTTCTAGATTTCCATTAACTAAAACACAGATAAGAGGGGTAGATATTCATTCAAAAATTAAATTGATCCAACTTCTGGAAAATCCAAAAGCTTCTAAGCACTTGCATAGGAATCTCCAGTCAACCTTGTCATATGCTTTCTTAATATCTAGCTTAATAAGCATGCTAGGATTCTTGTTTTTTTGGACCAAGTGAATGGCCTCTTGTGCAATGATGAATCCATCAAAGATAGACCTTCCTAGGAAAAACCATGTTTGTTCCTCACTTATGATAAGGGGGAGGAGTTTTTGAAGTCTCGGGGATAAGGTTTTAGTAAAAAGTTTATATAATGTATTGCAGAGTGCAATTGGTCTAAAATCATTGAGGCTAGCAAATTTTTTATTTTTGGGGTTAAGGGCAATAAAATTGTTGTTTACTTCTTTCAGTATCTTCCCTGAGTTTCTAACTCCTTCTAGAGATTCAGTAACTTCCTTCCCTATAAAGTGCCAACACTTCTGAAAGAAGACAACAGAGAAACCATCTAGGCCCCGAGATTTATCTGGATTCATCTACATAAGAGCGGTTTTAACTTCCTCTATTGTGAATTTCTCTATTAAATCCTTGTTATGTTGTTTAGTTATTATTTTAGGAATATTTTTAAGTAATTATGTTTGATTATTCAAGTTAGAGTATTCCAAATTGTTAAGAATATTACTAAAGTAACGTACTGTTTTAATGGAAATTTCTTTTGGATTACTAATTGTGTGTCCTATAATACTTGAAATTCTATTGGTATTCCTCCTTTGTTTAGTGTTATTGTGAAAAAAATTAGTATTCTTGTCGCCTGCCTCCAACCAAGTCTCCCTAGATTTTTGTTTCTAGAATATTTCCTCTCTTGCCACTCATAATCCATAAGTAGTTTTTTCTCTTTAAGATAGAGATCTTCATCCATTCCTAAGTGAATGAATTGAGAATTAAAATCGCTCAAATCCTTTTCCAGTTTCAATTTCTTTTCAAAGATGTTCCCAAACCTAGTAGAATTCCATTCTACCAATTTTCTTTTGATCCACTTTAATTTATTAACTACTATGAACATCTTGGAGCCCGAAATGATAGGTTCAGACCACCAATGCTCTATTAGGTTTAGAATTTTTGGGTCTCTGAGCCAAGCTTGTTCAAATTTAAAGGGACATTTTTTTGGTTTTAATTCCATAAGGATGTTTAGAAGCACTAGATAATGATCAGATCCAGAGACAAGTAAGATCTTGGCCGCAAAGGAAAAATCAGTATTGATCAGACTACCTTTGAGAAAGAATCTATCTAATTTCTCTGCTATGTTGCAGAAACCTTCTCTTCTATTGTTCCAAGTAAAGGAGGTATCCTCCGTGGAGATTTCAAGAAGGGAGTTCCTATCCCTCCATAAAGAAAAGTCTCTCGCCGCCAGGGGAAGTGAGTTACTTCCCCCTCTTTTTTCTACTATCTTTTTAATAACATTAAAGTCCCCTCCTAAAATCCAAAGTGTATCCAACATGTGATTAAGGAAGGATTCAATTTCATGCCAAACTGTAAGTTTATCTTTATTTTGTATTGGGCCATATACATTAATAATGTTATAAGTTAAATCATTTTTAAAGTTTCTAACAAGACCACTCATCCAGAATTTCCTTTTCTCTATAATGAAAATTGAAAGGCACTGTGGATCCCAGATAATGGCCAAACCTCCAGAAGCACCTATCACTAGCAAGGCCTCAAGTTTTCTAATTCCTTAAATTTCCTTTTAAAGTTAAGAATTTCTATGTTATCCATCTTAGTTTCCAGGATTAAAATTACTTCTGGATTATAGTTATTAATGCAACGTTTGATTAATCGCTACTTGTTAGGGGCATTCATGCCCCTAACATTCTAGGTTAGGATATTCATGGCTCAGTGAGAAGGTTCTCCCCCTTCCTTGCATAAAGAAGTGATGTAATTTTCACCTTTCCTATTGCTTCACTAGCTAGCTCTCTCAATTTTGCATTCGACTTCCTCCCCCTTTTCTTTTCTTTTTTTGCATAGTCCGGGGAGCTCCGACTATCTTTATGGAGGGAAATACCTAGAAATTCCAAATCTTGGGTTTCCCAATTCCTAAGATCAATTAACATCTCTTCCACTGTTCCTCCCATTTCTACCTCTCTTGACCCGATACCTTCAATTAGGAGTTCCTTCTAAAGATCTAGTTCTTCCTCATCACAAATATCATCCAGGAATTGGTCCATTAACTCTTCTGTCAACAATTCTCCTAAATAATCTAAAATTGTCTTAAATTCTTCTTGAATTTTGTTATTGTAAGAATTTGACACTTTATTAGAAACATTTTCCCTAATAGAATTTGGTCTTATTGGGCTTCCCATACAACCTTCTACTGTTTCCTTATTTTTTGTAGCCATGGGACTTACCAAACCTTTATTAATCAAATTATCCTTATCCCTATTTTCCAAGTTTGGGGGCTCTATTTGAACCCGATTCTTTGTAATGTTGACTTCTTTCTTTCCATCTTCATTCTTTTGATTTTTTGACTTCATCTTTAGTGAGACCATATTATCTTTGGCTACTCCTCTATCCAAATTCTCAATAGCTCAGTTGCACAAATCATTTTCTGCAGTTATTCTCCTATCCTCTGTTTGATTCTTTATGGGTGATAGAGAATTATTGTGCTCTTCTAAAATGTTGCCTACTTCAATTTGGTTATCCCTATTATTCTTTAAAATGAGTTTTCCCATAGCTAGGGCGAGTTCTATCATCCATAGTAAACTATTGTTTCTTAGCTGCAACTAGAGGGTCTGAGGGGTGAATCTAAGCATTTTTTTAGCAATCTTGGTCTCTTCTGCCTTACAATGTTCTCTGAAGGGTAATTAGCTAGAAATTTAATTGAGAAGCCACCTCCAACTTCATTTAGATGGATGGTAATATCTTTGGGAGGGTCTGCTTGTGGCTGGATTGACCTAATATTTCCAAGATCTTGTTTGAAGTCCCTAGCTATTTCTGTCATGATGATAGGGTTTACGGAAACTTCTTTGAGTGACTCTGAATTAAAATTGGGGGAAAAGATTTTATCGAGATATCCATGTTTACTGTGATGATATTTTCTGATTGGGGATACCTAGTTGCTACAGATCTTACATAATGTCTTAATTTATTATCAATATTCTTAAGAATTATTTTGTTAGAGCATTCCAAGGGCATGTTAGTTAGTTTAATAGCTATAGACACTTCAATACCCTACATATTGTTAGGGTTAAAGGACGGGCACCAGTCTAATACTATGAAATTAAACCCTAAATATTCAGGGCATCAATTATCCAAAAGAATTTCCTTAGTTTCTATGTTGAAATAATAAACAAACATAAATTCATCTGTGAGAAGAGAAATACTTACCTAGTTTTTGAGGTTCCTCATGAGCCAATCTGCTATCTTGGTTGCAAAAACTCCATATCTGTTCCATCTTAGAAAAACTCTCTTGAGTTGCATTAGTTCCTAGGAATGCTCTATGATACCATCATCTACATCAATTAGCAAAGGTGGTTGCAATTTTATTCTACGGTGGGGAGGAGAGTAGGGAGAAACTTTAGGGGTTTGGGTAGATTGATAATCGGGCTTAGACTGATTAGAAATCCCTCTCTTATGCGGGGATGTATATATCTTAATCAGGGATTGGGTCAAATTGGGAGTCTACAATATGCAATCCTTGGGAGTCATTTCTCTGTGATGATGAAAGGGGACATGATTTGGTTTGGGATGATGCCCTCAGCTTCTGAGAGAGTCAAATATGTTTTCTAAATGCAAGGGTTTGTTTGGGAAGAATAGGGTTTCCTATGGATCTTATGATATCCAACCTTTTCCCATCTAACATCTTCCTCCTTATTTCCAGAGGGCTTTCTAAGGCACAGTTGTTCCCCTACCAATCTACCTCCACTCGCAGCAGAGCGAGTATCCTTGGGATGATTTACAGATAAAATCTTAGATTCGGGAGCCCTTCATGCCCTAGCCAAATGAAGACTGTTAGCACCTTCGATGCCTGGAACAAAATGGGAAGGAGGAAACCTTGTCACCTGTGCATATCGGGTCTCTTTCAAAACAAAGCAAACTATCAATCCAAGGATTCGATGTTGAAAAAAAATGTGATTGTTGCGAAAAAGCAGAGCCATGTTTTTCCCATTAATAATTTAAATAAAAAGTATTAAATTATATATTAAATATATAATTTAATATTTCCCATATATATTTTTAAATTTTTTTATTCTAAATTTTTTTGTATGTTAATTATATATTAACAAATATCAAAATATCACATAAATTTATTTTTGTTTATAATTGTTATTTAATTTTTTACAAAATATTATAATTTCAATAAAAATATATTAAATAAATATTTAATATTTTTAATAAAATATTTAAATTTAATTAAAATTAACAATAAATTATTTTATCAAGAATTTGAAATAAAATATTAAAGTGAAACAATTTATAGATATTTTAGATAAATCAATATTTATAAATAAAAATATATATTATAGGTTAGAATGTCACTTATTAAAATTTAAATGATTCCTAATCTTAAAAAACAATTCTAATCATTCCATTTTACATAATTAACCTAAACAATTCAAACTTAAAAATAACTCTTAACCATCAATTTATACAATACAAGTTTTAAATTTTAAATAAATCAACACTATTGAACAATACTTACATAAAGCTAATTAAAAAAAGAACACAACTTACAATTTTGATTAATCTCATTAGACTACAATAAGTTTTCTACTATTTTAAAAAAATTACAATAAAAAAATGAAATTGCAATTTATTTCTAATTTATCTATAACAAATTAAATAAAATGGTATCCTGCCACTCCTTTCAGCAACTACAAGATGAGATTGGGTTATAGATGGTTGTCTCCTCACCTTCCCATGGTGGACATTCTCAACCAGAGATGGCATCTGCACTCTTCTACGTACCACTAGAGCTCTTGCTTCCAGACCATTTGGTCTACCATTACAAAGCCCAATATGGCTCTCTTTTCTTGGTGTTTACTCTTCCAAGGGCTTTTGGTGGGGCCTAGGCTCGAACACTTGGGTGTTCATGACCCTCGGTAGTCCCTTCTGTGGTCACCCTGAGACTTTTTTGCACATCTTCTAGTTCTGTAGGAGAGTTCAACAGTATTGGCAGTGGATTCATGATTTTTTCAAACCCTTTAGGCCCGAGCCTTTGTCCTGGCATATGATTATCCTAGGAGATTCTCCTAGGCTTCCTTCCAAGTTTACCCAGATTTGGCATACTTTCAGGATGGATATTTTGTTCACTTTATGGAAAGATAGGAATGTTGTTCTCTTTTCTCACAACTTTCTTGATACTAATGTTTCTCTATATAAGAAAGCTTGTATATGAAACAATGTAATGATGCAGATTCAGGTGCAAGCTAACGAAGTGGCTTTGGAGGTGGCTCACCTTTAGGAGTTGCTCAATCATTGGGCCAATGGTCCTTTTACAGTTGATCGGTTCCTCCTGATTCAGTTTCTGCAGAGGGTACCCCGCGTAGGGGTTGCCGTCATTGGTGTAGCTCTTCGACCCACTGCTCCCATACTCTACGGTCGCAAGCTCCCCACCATCACTCTCATAGAGGTGGCAGTGATGGTTGGCAGTGCTACTCAACTTCTCCTCCTTTCTGTGCCTTTAGGTGGTCTCTGGCTCCGGCTTAGTCTTCCCCTCTTGATGCTACTACTGCTTGTTGTGGCTCTGATTGGCCTCCGACCTCCTCCTCCAAGTTCCCCTACTTGACTCTGGCTATTTCTTTGCCTCGGGCGGAGGAGAAAGATTAAAATGTTGAATATGATGGTTGGTCGATTCTCGACCCTCCTGTCAATCCCAATGATGTTTGGGGTTTTGATGATAAAGATCATCCTCCATCTATTGGCACTGCTCTTATAGCTTGATGGCTTTATGCTTTTTTTTATGAATAGTTTCTAGTTTTTGTTCCATCTTCTGTCGTAAGGACTCTCGCAGGGTGATTTTTATGTCCCCCGACCCCTTTTTTGTGAATATGTAACTTTTATATTCAATTAATAGAAAAGGCACTATTCATAAAAAAAAATTAAAATTAAAATTTTAACTAAATTTATATAAACAATTATTTCAACTAAAGTTATATAAATAATTATTTCAACTAAATTTATATAACAATTATAGGCAAGTACTAGCCACTACATGACACTTGTTTTTCTTGTATGCAAATCATTAGTCATTTCATTTTATTTCAACTAAATTTATATAACAATTATAGGCAAGTAGTAGCCACTACATCACACTTGCTTTTCTTGTATGAAAATCATTAGTCATTTCATTAAATTTATAAATGCTTATGATTTATAAAATTTAACCATTAAGATTTTACAAGATTAAAACTTTATCATTTTAGATTATTGAGAAAGGAATGTTTTTTATATATTCATCTTTATTTTATTATCATTAAATCTATGTATTTACTATTCAAATTTTAACAATTTTAATTGGCTTAATTTTCAAAGTAGTTAGAATTGTATTTGGTGTTCATGTAGATTATGCAAATAACTTCAAATGCAATATAGCAAATTGTTAACATCAAATCTACAAGGAGCAATAGTAGAATTGATATTTAATTTGAAAGGAAACAAGATTTCCTAAAAAAACATTTTATATGTTAGTCTTCATTGGAAGATTATGCAAATAGTTCTTCAAATGCAATATAGCATATTATAGTAAGCAAAGAAATATGCAAAAACCTAAAATAATCATGAAATAATAACACAAAAACTAACATAACATAAATCATTTTGAAAGAAACCTACATTAAAACATATATTATGCATTATGAAATTGATAAAGAAATATAACACAAGTTTACAACTCAAGTCTTCATAAGATTATAATCTCAACAATCTTTAAAGAGTACACTTGTAACAAGTAGCATATGTGTACCTACAAACTCAACATAATAAACTATTATCCCATAGCCTCAATACGTGACAATAGATGAAAATGGTAAAAGATTGCCTCTATTAATAAAAAAAGAAAATAAAGTCATCATTTATTGAAGAAAGAATTAGGGTAGAAACCTAAATATGGATCTACTTAGAATCACACTTACTGCCAATACGCCTATTAAATACAAGATCCTTTGGCATATTTTAGACGTACAATATTTATTTTTATTCACTAATATTCTATAGGATCAATTACCCAAACCTTTATCAATCACTTAGGAACCAACGATTTTGTCATTGTGGCTATTAAGAATTTTATCAAATTATATCATCTTTTGAAACTGTGGTGAAAAATAATTGTTTTAAAAAGATTTGTCACTGCAATTTGCTTTCAGAAATAATCTTGAATTACCCAGTGATAAATGAATACTTGAAGAGATTACTATTAGATCAGTAGTACTCCTTTGAATTTTGTATAATAAATTTAGATATTTATGAATATTTAACTAAAAAGTAGAAACGAAAAAATAATTTAAATTTAAATTTATGCAAGCTTAGGAGAAACAATTCATCAATAACATTTTGAGATTTTTTTTTCTGATCTATAACATTCAAGTTCCTCTAATATATTTGTATTAATGGTACTAAAAATTGCAAGGGAAGGCAATATAAAAATGTGACATCTAGATGTAGTTTGTAAAGGTTAGAGATTTGATGTAGTCAACAATGGAAGAATCCTTAAATGTGGGGTTAATTATTTAAGTAGACTTAAAATTCACTTTTAGCTTAGTGTTTGATATGGTAGTTACAAGAGTACATAGAGACACAGGAATGGGAGAACACAATGAAGATACATTTTAGTGTCCCTTATTTTTCTTGTATGCAAATCATTAGTCATTTTATCAAATTTATGAATGCTTAAGATTTATTTAAGATTTTACAAAATTAATATTTTATCATTTGAGATTACATTTTAAATTATATTGAGATTGGAGTGTTGTTTATACATTGGATTTATGGATTTATTATTTAAATTTTAACAATTGTTTTGGCTTAATGTTTAAAGCCAACTTTGGAATTGTATTTGGTGTTCATATAAATTATATTATTTTACTTATATAACTCGCAAAAAAGTGATAATCAATTCTACAAATTGCGACCTTAAAAAATAGTTTATGTTTATTATCTCTAATCATTGAGTGAGTCTATCACTTATTAATTATTATCAAGTTATGAACCTAAACATAACAAAACATGACATATGTAATCTTTTTGTGGATCCCAAAACTAGTTTAAAAGTGGACCCTAAAAAACCCAAGTTTTCAATTAAATGGTGCACAAATGATGCAATACTTGACAACTTTTGGGACCATTAGTGGATGGTTTTTCATAGACTGCCTCACAACAATTTGGATGTCCCATTTTATTTCATTAAAAAATTGTATGCTGAATTTGTGCTCGGTCACAAGGTAAATTATTGGAGTATGAAACCAAACCAGGGTGTAGGCTTAGGTGCTCCTCAAGATAGGCCATGGGTACACCGGGTGAAATCCCACACATATGTCCCCCCTCCTGAGATTTCACCACCTCCTATAGTGCAGCATCGTGATATTATTGCTGAGGTCAGCTCACAGACTATTCGAGCCATTCACACCTTGAGTGATCTGTTGGTTACACAGAGCACAACATTATTGCCTCCTCATCCTAATGTTTCTAGCCCTTCCACATCCTCCACGAGCTCACATGTTTGTGTGCCCCACACTTGCATTATGTGTAAGAATCTGTGCTTAGGTCCCCTGAATGATAGTGATGCATATAACTACATCTTCTAGGTAGATGATACTACACAACACACTACAAGTAGTAAAGCACCTCATGAAGATGTGCATCAGGGGCATAGAGAGCCATGTACTCCTACTATTACGGTAAGGGTAAACAGTTCACTTTTTACTTTGTATTTAATTTTAAACGTTTGTATTTTTAGTAGAATTTTCTTATAATGATTTCCCACTTATATTTTTTTATGTGTTACATTTATAATTAGTTGATGATAGATGAGGAGATGGCACAGGTGGAGGGGTCCATGCTTTCAGCCATATCATTTGGCCTTGACACTTCTACAATACATATGTTTTAATTTTCATTGGTTTCCTTAAATTATTATAATAGTATATGTACATGTGTTTTCTAATTTTTATGATCATCTTATTACATACTAATGCAGGTGTCACCAGTTGCCACTGGGGGACAATGTGAGGGGGTTCAGGCATCAGGTGTTGACAAGGGGAAGGTAATTAAGTAATTTAGTTTTTTTATGCATACATGTATACTTGTCAGTTGTGTGTACTCATTTTTAATTTAAATGGTTTATTTGATAGAGAGTGGTGTCTAATGATGTCATGAGACCCTTTCACAATGATAGAGTCACATGCATCTCAATTCGCAGTGATAGCCCGACGACACATATATTTCTAAATTTATTTGTGTATATTTTACTATCAAGTATATATAATATGATCAAGTCATGATCAAGTATAAAGTATCTGTTTCACTTTTGTAGGTCACCCCTAGTTTGAGGGAGGTAGAACACCAAGGGTTTGTATTGCTGATGACTTAGCCAACATTTCCTTAAGAAAGTTCAACACATGTAATTTTTAATGTTAATTCAATTATTTTGTAAACATATATTTGCTACCAAGGATTTAACATTAAATAGTATAACTCGTAGATCAATCTCATGTTTGCAAACATATATAGGTCAGCATCGACATTGGTGGCATTGTTCCTTTGCTACCAGGACATATATTAGGTCTCTTGTCCACTTGAGGAGACAAAGAGGTGAGGTACATGAGAGTTCAATTTTAGTTTAAATTTTATTTATTATTGTTGACTATGATTTTGAATTTTTATTTTTTATTTGTAGAAACCATATAAATTAAGTAATCTAACTTGGGATTTCATTTTTGTGTTTGAATGTAGGATCCATCAGAGCCAAAGAGTACTTCAAAGAGGCTGCATTTTGATGATCCACTAGTAGAATAGGATGTCCTAGAAACATTTGTAGTTGAACTTCTTATTTTGAGATGTCATGTGACACATTTTGGGATGACGTATGCCACATTGTATCTAGATATGTTGATTTTGTAAATATGTACAAAACTATTATTCATTTTGATATATATGAAACTTGATATTTGATCCAATTTGTTAATTGTGCGTTCATTTTGTTGGAAAGTTGACTTTACTAGTATATATGACTAGGTTTGTTGTCATTATGGCAACGAAGTCATATGAATTTTTGTAGTCAAGGCACTAACTTAGAAGATCATAATTCGGCTAAGTATGGAAGACAGAGTAGACAGTAAAGCACCTGATGATCAGAGCATCAGCGCACGTGTGTATGATCGAGTTTTGGTATGCGCCCTTAGATATAAGCTTTTGAGTGTGTTACTATGCTAAGTCTAAGAATGCATGGTCAGATATGACAACATGAAGAAGTTACAACAAGTCTAAGTGAAACATTCAATAAGTGGAAAAACATAACAGAGCATGGAGCCGACAGATAGTATTTTGATTAGCGTATATCATTTTTTTTTGTAAAGGCTATGCGCCTATTGTAATTGTGTTATAAACATGTCAATATCATTATATGTAAACATGCTTGAGCCAATTAACTTGGAAGCATTGTATGTGTTAAGTTATAGGCCGACCTAGTAGTTAGTTTTGGTTGCGACTATTTAACATGTATATATGTGACATGCGCTTTTGTATTTGAGGAGGAAGGGAATATAGAGTAGAGAACAAGTATGCGAAGTATGTATTAGAGCAATAAGAATGATATAGAGCTTTACAAGAGGTTAAAGCATCAGTGCACAAAAGGAACTGATTAGACAATAGTGTCAAAGCAGTAGTTCACCTTGTAGATATAGTGTGTATCTAATAACCAGGAGGTTGTAGCCTTCTTCATTGAGCAGTGAGCTCTGGCAGTGATCCATCCATTCGTAACAGGGTTTGTTACTTATAGACTCTTAACCGAGTCATTGTACTTAGCATTTGAATGACTACTCCTAATAGGGCGAAGGAACATTAGCAAGTTCATAATACAAAGTATAATTATTGTGGGTACTAATTCCCACTGGGGTTTTCCTCTAGCGAAGGTTGCCCCATAAACATATCTTGTGTTATGTGTTATGGTTGAATAATTCATTTTCTTTACTATTCATTTCAGTATTTAAGTAATTGAGTTAAGTTTCAGGAAGTAGAAATTAATTATAGAACACTGATTCACCCCCCCCCCCCCCCCACCCTCTTAGTGTTCCCATTCCTAAAAATTGGTATCAGAGCTTTGGTCCCCTAAAGATAAGTTTAACCACTTGAGGAGATCATGGTTTTGGAAGAAGTAAAACATCTGAAGAAGAATCTTGAAGAATCTCTTGAAGATCTTGACAAATCTGAAAAAGAAATTGAAGAACTAAAATTGAAGGTCAGTGGTTCACAAGTATTCATCGAGAAACTTAGAAAAGATTTGAAAGATTGTTCAACAAATGATTTGGGAAAAATGGTAAAAAAGATGAATGAAGAAAACACATCTCTAAAGGATCAAATTGAAGATTTGGATGAAAAGATAACTAACAATCAAGAAGCCTATGAAGAATAGATCAAATAAAACAAATAGTTGGATGAAGAACTTAGGCAAGCAAACATGAAAATCTTGGAGTTAGAAAACATCAAGAAAAAGATGGAATCTGAGCTGATAGAAGCAAGGAACCATATTGAAAAATTGCACACAAGTATTGATCTATTATATTCTTAGTTATATGCACAAAGGATAAAAGAAGTCAGACACAACACAATTAGAGAAATCAACCCCAACAAAGTGTTAGAAGTCCTCTGAACATTACATATCAAATATGCAATTACAATGGTCACACAACTAGACAATGCAGTATGGTAACTCACATCAATGCCTCAAAGAATACAAGGCCTCAGGTTATTTGTTACTCTTGTAACAAGGTTGGACACATCTCAAAGTTTTGTAGATCACAAGCACAAAGACAGGAAAGATATGATAAGTCTCAAGGATCAATATTGGATGAATATGGAGAAGTTAAGTTTTTGAAAGCTACAGAAGATGTGAGCAAGATTTGGATGGAAGTAAAGAAAGATAATGCTAGTGCCATAGTAGTAGATGCATCCTCAGTGGACGCACCTTCTACTTATGGATAAATGACCCTCATGGTCATAGGGGGAGCTAGATAAGCTCTTGACCCCTATGTGGCTGGTATACTCACCCTCTAAATATGCTCCTTTGGTTTTAGTTGTTTAATTACTAGTTGATGCAGTATGCAAGATCACACAGCCTAAATGTCAGTAGGAACAAAGATTGGAATTCACTGTTACAACGTGTGTTTTGGCGACAAGCATTAATTGTAAAAAATTGATTTATTAGTCACTGGAGATCTATTATCCTCACTTTTGCATTCGAGATCAAGCCTTTGGAGAGAAAAGGAGATCATAGCAGCAAGTATTGAAGGATTGAAGTTGTTTTCATTAGTGAGGAAGTGTTAAAATTATTGTCGAACCCTTGTTCGAATGCGATGTTTTAGAAATCCTTTGAAACCCTATTTTGAGCATTGAATCAAGTAAGTAATGGCCACTCTAGTATTATTTTATATCCCAAAGAGGAAGAGATATGTATTCAAGAAGAATCCATTTAAGTCAGTCCTAGATGACCTAGAAGGAGCATTTTCTAGAACTCTGATGGGAGTTATGCATGTTGAAGATATTTGTGCCTACATCTATTGTAAGAAGGAACCTGTAGGATTAAATAGGATAAGGTTGCACATAGAAATAATGGTTAATCCAAACATGAAATTCAAGGATGAATTCGCGCACTTCACAAATCACCCTATAATTGAATATCAGACTACGTATGAATTCTATGAGTCAGAATGGATCAAGATCCTTCTAAGAAGAATTCATGATGATCTATTTTGGATTGGAGAAGTTCATGTTCGCATAACAATAGATCTCATTCATGAGATGACCGAACTTTCCAAGACTAACACCATTCTTATTACTAGTAAAGATGTCAGAAAACAAGTTAAGCAGTCTTGTAAGTCCAAGAGTGATAAGTGTGACATGACAATTGAGCCCATAGAGGAGAAGGATAACAAAATCATGGCTATGATCCTTGGATACAAGTTTCAGCATGCTAACAGAGTGAACAGTGTATCGGCAGCTACAATTCTGGCAGCTATAAGGATTGTAAAAGAAAATGGAGAGTTTTACCTCTGTGAGATCCTGTGCACACAGTTGTTAGACAACATAAGAGACATAAAAAATGATAAAAGAAAAGTATTGATATTTGGTTCACTGATTATCTATATGTACTTTCATATAGTTGGTAAAGTCTCTTATCTTTATCTTGACAAGAGGCTACCTACATTACCTCAAATCTCATTTAAGGAAACATCAGAGATTACCTTGAAGGATTTCATGGATCTTGAAATCAAAACATTCAGAATCAAGATGCAGAGAAGGTACATGATACCTGAGAAAATTGTGGATAAGTACAAAGACACTATATGTTTCATGGTGGAAACAAACATTACATGCATAGAAGTAGTTGAGCCTAGGAGAAAGTGGATTCATCCACTTGGATTTGAAGTAGAGGAACACATTTTGGAAGATTATGCACAAGTCCTCCTATCAACACCTAAGGATCCTAATGAACCTAGATGGGGAACTTATGAAGAGAAGACAAGACAAGTAGACTCTGTCTTATACAGTGTTGCGACAAAGAGAAAAGCATCTAGAATTACCTTAGACATTCTTAAAATTCATGGTGTTACCCAAGAAGACTTGGATAAATCAAGGGAAGCCAAGATTGCAATGCAACTTGAGAGCGCACCCTCATCTGAAGTCAAAATAGAAAAATCAAATGATCCTAAGGAGAAGAAGAAAAAGAAAGAAGAAAACACCTCCGCACCCACAACTACAATTGATCTGGAGTCCACTCCGTCTCCTAAGATGAGAAAAATGACTAGAAGGAAGAAGCAAACCACTGCAAGCCATCCATCCTCAAGGTCAATAAGAAGCAAAGGAAGAAACATTCAAGAACCTCCTGAGGTCAGATTCAGACCAAATGTAGAAGTGTTGAGAACTAGATTAGTTGACGAAGGAAGGATAGATCAAATAGCAAAGTTCTATGATAAGTATCATGAGATGGATAAATCAGAAATCCATTCTATGATTATCAAGCACATGAGTAAGTTCAAAAAGTTTGTATTAGAACTTAAGACAGTTATTCCTGATCAAGTATGGAATATACTTGACTCTTTGAAAAGATAAGCTATTAAAGAGGATATGAGGATAAGAGAAAAAACATTGGATGACAACCTCCCAGTTTGCTCATTTGAAGAGAAAACATTGTTGTTAGATTTCTTAAAGCCTCATCTAAGAACTAAACTCAGAACTCTGCAAATAATCAATAAGAATTATGAGTTGGTTGTGAAGGAAATAGAGAAGGCATTTGAAAAAGTATTCTTGGATAGACACATGTATCCACCCTCTGTGCCTGTAACCCAAGTTCCCTCTGAGAAAGAAAAATAATTTGAGATCCCTAATGCACCTATGATAGGTCCACAGGATTCTGCGCCCATAGTGACAACACCTATTGAAGCAATGCAGACAAAATATGACACTATTGTGATTGACAATGTTGAAATATCCATGGCGAAAATAGATAAGGATCTAGAAAAATTTGAAGAAGCCTTTGTGAGCATTGAGGAAGTTGAGATTCTATGTGGTGAAGAATTAGCTAAGAAACAAGAAGTAAAAATTGAAGACT
Source organism: Chamaecyparis obtusa (assembly GCA_027943335.1). Lineage (NCBI taxonomy): Eukaryota > Viridiplantae > Streptophyta > Pinopsida > Cupressales > Cupressaceae > Chamaecyparis > Chamaecyparis obtusa. Next base: position 34,913 of record BSBK01014545.1, read on the forward strand.
TAACATGACATGAAGAAGAGAAGGAAGATGAACCTAAAGAAGAGCCCTCTGCTGAAATTTCAGTGAAGGTAAAGGGTGAGATTATGGATAGTACACTCCTTACTCCTAAGTCCTCAATTTCATTGTTGTCAAGTTTGACTCCCGATACAAAAAATTTAGACTCATAGGGATAAGAAGATCTGATGAAGATAAGTGTATTAGCTATAGAGAAAGCAAAAGAAAAATAAGTAATGAGAAATCCATTATTTGTAGAATCGGTTAGCATACTGAACAATTCACTGACCGTGGATAAGAAAGTGATAAGTTTTCATTCAGTGGATGATGTTAGCTATTGGAAACTGCAATTGAAACAATTGTTGTATTGTCACTGATGTCAAACCTTAACTGGTAAGACTGTTGCTACTTAGGAAAGTACTATATCTATTGTCTTGTTGTGAAGGATTGGGGCAAGGTTGGTAACAATAGCACCTAAGGAAAGGTTGAGTTATCTTGATACTACAAAGTGTACTTGACTATGTTGTACAATGATGAGATAATGTATTGTTTATCTTAGTAAGTTTGAAGACTAAACTGTTAGGCTTGCCGAGAAAAAATGGAGAAATCATGTTTAAGCCGAGTGATGTTAGTGTCGACTGAGTTAGTGTATGCTGAGCAAAATTCAAGTGTTGACTGAGCATCAGTTAATTGCTAAGGAAGACAGTGTAAGCCGAGGAGATATTTTTAGTAATGACCGAGCTTTCTACATGAAGACTGAGTAGTTGATTGTAGTATTGACCGAGCATTAGCATTTTTATATTTGAAGAGAATTCAGATTTGGAGCCGAAATTGTTGAATTGTTGGATTATGTAAAACATGTTGACTTTATTTATTGATTGTTTGAAAGCATTAAATGCACTGAAAAATGTTTTATTGTAAATCTTTAAGAGATTTGAGATGATTCTAGAAAAGGAGCCGAAGAACATAAAGTGGGTAGATTCAATGAATTTGACCCAACCCTAAGATTTGTGAAGGTGATTAAGTGGCAAAAGATGAGTATTAAAAGGAACCTAAGATTGGATGTGAAAAGTATGGGTGAATAGAGAATGCTGGAAGATCAGAAAGTTTATTGACTGTATAAGCAGAAAAGGTTGAAGGAGAAGTGTGGTGGTTGCTTGAAGAAAAGTTCCAAGAAGATCAGAGATGGAAATGGAAAAGTGTCAAAGTCAGTAAACCAGCATTAGTGTACGGAATCAGATCTGATATTTGCAAAGTGAGTTGTATGTTTTTCATATCAATATTGTTGCTACTTTCTAACCATTGTAATAGTCAAAATCCTTTTAACCGAGGTTGACTTAACGGTCATTTGTTAAATCCTTTGAACAAGGTTGCATTCTAATAGAATGTATGTAAGTCCTATAACAAGGCTCACTTTTAACAGAGTGATTAAAATCCTTTAACCGGGTCACACCTAATAGTGTGTATTGTAACCTTTAACAGGGTTGGCTTTAAATCAAGCTCACTTCAGAAGAGTGAAAACAATAGTAGCATGTTACAAAGTGGTTTTTCCCATATTGGGTTTCCACTATAAATCCTGGTGTCAATACTTGTGTGAATGTTATGGTTTGAACATTTCTATGTTTTACAAGTTAGATACAACTGGGTAGTGGACTACATTGTTGTATGTTTCTATTACTGAATCGGTGATGACCGAGTTAGTTTTGGTTGTTAGATCTAATTTAAAGTAAAGGATTTGAAGTTTGTTTTTATACATCAGGACCTAAGAACAACTGATTCACCCCCCCCTCTATTGTTCTAAATCATATTAACAATTGGTATCAGAGCTTTGATGCTCATTATTGGTGTTTATAGAAGTCAAGTTTAAAGGGGCTTGAAGCAAATGATCAGGATGTATAAGAAGGAGGTACCGAAGCTGAAGAAGGAAAACTTCCCTACATGACAAAGCTTGATGAAGCTGCATCTGGATGGTATTGGTGATTCTACAAAGTATTATATTGAGAATGACTATGTCTCACTTGTCACACATTTGACTGCTGAGAAAATGAGAGCTAAGCAAGAACCTAACCAGGAAATGCTGGAAATTGCATCTGCCCTAAGCTATCTAGAATTTGAAGATGTTAAAGATTGCACAAATGCCAAGGAGATGTGGGACACTCTTACAAAGATCTATGGTGGTGACTTAAATGTATTGAAAACTAAGGCTGAGAGTCTCAGAGGTAAGTTTGATGAGATGAGAATGCAAGAAGATGAAAACATTGCACAATATTGTGGTAGAATAAAAGAAGTTGTAAATGCTATTAGAGGTGCAAATGGGATTATTGATAATGAAACTATAATTGGAAAAGTGCTAAGAACTCTATGCCCTATATATGCTATTAATATCTCTACTATTCAGGAATCTAGATGTATCTCTACAAATGTGCTTACTTTGGAAACTTTGGTTGGCAAGCTAACCACTTTTGAACTTTGTAACTATGACAATTTCACTATTGGTAGTATTGGTAATGTTGAATCTACTTTCAAGTCACAATCAATTCTGAACAAGCCTAAGAAAGAAAAATAAAAATGCATAAGTGAAAGTGAAAGTGAAAGTGAAAGTGACAGTGACACTTCTGATGAAGAACTTGAAGATCTAGAAGCTCTTATGGCTAGAAGACTAAGAAGGGGAAAAGGAAAGTATAAAGGTAAAATCCCTATTATATGTTTTTCATGCAATAAAGTTGGTCATATAGCTACTAGATGTCCTGACAGGAAAGATAAAGATGATGAAAGACAAAGCAAACACAAAGATAGAAAGGATGACAAAAGCTACCAAAGCTTCAATGACTACAAAAGAAAAGGTAAGAAATCTTGTTACATTGCTGAAGAAGAAACTGACACTGATAAAGGTCTATGTTGCAATGAAAGATGAATCTAATGAAGATGAGAAAACTGCATTGATTTCCTATGTGAACAAGAATGATAAATGGATCATTGATAGTGGTTGTTCACATCACATGACTGGTGACAAGAGTAAGTTTGAGACCCTACATCATTATAGAGGTAAAAGTGTAACATTTGGTAATGATGCACCATGTCTTGTTAAAGGAAAAGGTTTGATTAAGTTGACTAATAAGATATCTTGTGATAATGCATATTGGGTTGAAGGTCTTAATTATAATCTGATAAGTGTTTCTCAGCTCAACAGAACTGGTTATCGAGTGGAATTTCATCACAAGAAAGCTAAGATATTCGATGCTAATGGTGAACTAATTGGAAGTGGAGAAAAGACTAAAGGTAATTTGTTCTATCTTGACCTATCTAAAGAAACATGTATGGTTGCACAACTTGATGACATTTGGTTATGGCATAAGAGGCTATGTCATGTTAACTTTGACAATCTGATAGAGATAAGTAAGAAGAAGAAAGTAAGAGGTCTACCTAGATTGAAGAAACCTGAGAATGTGATGTGCAAAGAATGTCAATTAGGAAAAATGACAAAGTCAAGTTTTAAGATAAAATCCTTTATTTCTGAAAACATTTTAGATTTGCTTCATACTGACCTTCGTGGACCTATGGGTATACAAAGTTGCTATGGTGCTAGATATTTTATCTTGTTTGTTGATGATCATACAGGATGATGCATGCAATGTTTCTAAAAGAAAAATCTGAAGCTTTTCAATTATTTAAGTGGTATTTGGCTAAGGTTGAGAAGGAGACAGGTAGGAACCTAAAATGTCTTAGATCTGACTGAGGTGGAGAATTTACATCAAATGAATTCAATCTGTTCTGTAATGAAAAAGGAATTAAAAGATAGATGTCTGCACCAAGAACACCTCCACAGAATGGTATAGCAGAAAGAAGAAACATATCTATATTGGATTGTGCAAGAACATTATTGATTGAAAAGAATGTGGCACAGAAATACTGGAAAGAAGCTATAAGCATTGTTGGCTACACTCTTAACCAGGTACAGATCAGGAAAGGTACAAATCTAACACCCTATGAATTATGGCATGGACATGCACTGAGTGTTAAATACTTTAGAATCTTTGGAAGCAAGTGCTACATATTAAAAGACACTAGGAATGAAAAATTTGATGCTAAAAGTGATAAAGGTATATTCCTAGGGTATTCCACAAAAAGTAAAGCTTATAAGTGTTTGAACTCTAACACTAACAAAATTGTGGAAAGTGTGAATGTAAAAGTTGATGAGTATGCAAAAAGAAATGAAGCTAACAGCAAAAGAGAACCAGAAGATTATAGATCTTTTGTGTATATTGAAGAAGTAGAAGAGGCAAGTAACAAACTTGCACCTGATGCCGAGTCTTGGGTAAGCAATGTCGAGCGACAGGAAGATGATGCTGAGTATCAGGAGAACAGTGCTGAGAGAGAACAAGAACATGTCGAGCAATAGGATAATGCTAGCAAGTATCGAGAAAGGGTTGCCAAGCATTCAAAAGCTGAATTTGAAAATCTTGTTTAGGAACCTGATGAAGAGGAGATAAATGCTGAACCAATCTTGGCAAAATATGTAAGAAGACATCACAAGCCTGAACAGATAATTGGAGACAAAAATAATGGAATTCAGAGCAGAAGTAAGACAAAGGATCCAACATGTTTACTATGTGAATTTGAGCCCAAGTCAACTAGAGAGGCATTAGAAAATGAAGACTGGATACAAGCAATGAATGAAGAGATTGACCAGATAGAGAAGAATGATACTTGGACTTTGGTGCCGAGACCTGAAAAAAAAAATGTTATAGGAACAAAGTGGGTGTTTCAAAATAAGATGAATGAAAATGGTGAAATAACTAGGAACAAAGCTAGGCTAGTATGCAAAGGCTACGCACAAGAAGAAGGAATAGATTATGGGGAGATATTTGCTTCTATAGCTAGACTAGAAGGAGTAAGGACTCTACTTGCATATGCTTCTTATAAAGATTTCAAGGTATATCAAATAGATGTCAAGTCTGCATTTTTAAATGGTATACTAGAAGAAGAAGTTTACATAGAACAACCAGAAGGTTTTATTGATCCAAACAAAAGACACATGGTATGTAAGTTAAACAAAGCACTATATGGACTGAAACAAGCTCCCAGAGCATGGTATGAGAGGTTGCATAACTACTTGATACAGATTGGATTTTCAAGGACAAACGACATAAGCAATCTGTACATGAAAGATGAAGAAGGTAAAGGTATCTTGTTGGCAAAATTTTTTGTGGATGATATTATTTTTGGTGGTATAGATGCCTTGTGTAAAAGATTTTCAAATGAAATGCAAATTGAATTTGAAATAAGCATTTTTGGTGAGATCAAATTCTTTGTTGGTTTACAAGTATATCAGATGATGAAAGGAATTTTCATTACACGGTCTAAGTATGTTAATAAGATACTGAAAACTTTTGGAATGAAAGATTCTAGACTAGTGAGTACTCCTATGGCTATTGGACAAAAGTTATCTAAGAATGATGATGCTGCATAAGTGAACCAGACTTTGTACAGATCAATGATTAAATTGCAGTATGTTGTACATAGTAGACTAGATATTACATTAGTTGTTTGGATTGTGGCAAGATTCTCTGCTAATCCTAAGGAAACACACATGATGGCTGTGAAAAGAATTATGAGATATCTGAAAGGAACTACTGATTATGGACTATATTACAAGAAAAATGACAAATTTGAACTAAGAGTTTATACAGATGTTGATTGGGCAAGAAATGTAGATGACAGAAAGAGTACTAGTGGTGGAGCTTTCTTTCTTGGATAGAGATTAATATCCTAGACAAGCAAGAAATAAAATTGCATTTCCCAATCAACTGTCGAGGCTGAGTATGTTGCTGCTGCAGTAAACTATTCAAATTTGGTATGGATAAAACAATTGTTGGTAGGCATGAAAGAAGAAATCACTGAACCTATTGTTATTTTCTGTGACAACACAAGTGCTATCAATATTTCTAAGAATCCAGTGATGCATACTAAGACCAAACACATAGCAATCAAGTATCACTACTTGAGAGAATTGGTACAAGATAAAGAAGTTCGAATGGAATATGTGAATACAAAGGAACAATTAGCAGATATATTCACTAAAGCTTTACCAAGAGAAGCACATGAATACTTGAGAAGTCAATTAGGGGTCCTTCCCCTAACTGAGGCTGCTTAGTCAAGCTAGGAGCACTACATCAAATGTGCACCAACAGATTATTTAACAAATTGATGCAGAAGATTGTCACACTTTAGGACTAGCCTAGAGTTGTGAAAAAGAGAAAAGATAAAGAATCAGCCATAAGCAAGATGACAGAGGGAGAAACAATGAGCTGCATAGATAATATTTACATATGATGGATGTTATAGTTGTTGCTTTGGCATTTTTTCCAAAGAGGGAGATGAACTAAGATGATATAATAACACATGAAACTAAGATGAACTGAGATGCTAAACTGAAATGAAAGATCAGGATAGAAGGAGATTTGATACTTCTAATGATCATAGAAGTGAGGCTTATAAATTCTGAATCAAAATGAAGCTAAGGATATTACAAATTTTTTTTCTGATGGACAGATAAGTTTTTGGATTGCTTGGTAATCCATGTGTTATTCAGGTGATATCATATGGTGTTGCCATCAATGCCAAAGAGGGAGATTGTTGGAAACTAAAATTGAAACAATTGTTGTATTGTCATTGATGTCAAACCTTAATGGGTAAGACTGTTGCTACTTAGGAAAGTACTATATCTATTTTATTATTGTGAAGGATTGGGGCAAGGTTGGTAACAATAGCACCTAAGGAAAGGTTGAGTTATCTTGATACTACAAAGTGTACTTGACTATGTTGTACAATGATGAGACAATGTATTGTTTATCTTAGTAAGTTTGAAGACTAAATTGTTAGGCTTGACCGAGAAAAAATGGAGAAATCATGTTTAAGCTGAGTGATGTTAGTGTCGATCAAGTCAGTGTATGCCGAGAAAAATTCTAGTGTCAATCGAGCATCAGTTAATTTATGAGGAAGACAGTGTAAGCCAAGGAGATATTTTTAGTAATCACTAAGCTTTCTACATGAAGATCGAGTAGTTGATCATAGTATTGACTAAGCATCAACATTTTTATATTTGAAGAGAATTCAAATTTGGAGCCGATATTGTTGAATTCTTGGATTATGTAAAATGTGTTGACTTTATTTATTGATTGTTTGAAAGCATTAAATGCACTGAAAAATATTTTATTGTAAATCTTTAAGAGATTTGAGATGATTCTAGAAAAGGAGCTGAAAAATATGAAGCGGGTAGATTCAATGAATTTGACCTAACCCTAAGATTTGTGAAGGTGATTAAGCAGCAAAGATGAGTATTAAAAGGAACCTAAGATTGGATGTGAAAAGTATGGGTGGATAGAGAATGCTGGAAGATCAGAAAGTTTATTGACTGTATAAGCAGAAAAGGTTGAAAGAGAAGTGTGGTGGTTCCTTGAAGAAAAGTTCCAAGAAGATCAGAGATGGAAATGGCGAAGTGTCAAAGTCAGTAAACTAGCATTAGTGTACGGAATCAGATCTGATATTTGCAAAGTGAGTTGTATGTTTTTCAGATCAATATTGCTGCTACTTTCTAACCATTGTAACAGTCAAAATCCTTTTAATAGAGGTTGACTTAACAGTTATTTGTTAAATTCTTTGAACAAGGTTGCATTCTAGTGGAATGTATGTAAGTCCTATAACAAGGCTCACTTTTAACAGGGTGATTGAAATCCTTTAACCGTGTCATGCCTAATAGTGAGTATTGTAACCTTTGACAAGGTTCGCTTTTAACCGAGCTCACTTCAGAAGAGTGAAAACAATAGTAGCATGTTACAAAGTGGTTTTTTCCATATTGGTTTTCCACTATAAATCATGGTGTCAATACTTGTGTGAATGTTATGGTTTGAACATTTTTGTGTTTTACAAGTTAGATACAGCTAGGTAGTGGACTACATTGTTGTATGTTTCTATTACTGAATCAGTGATGACCAAGTTAGTTTTGGTTGTTAGATCTAATTTAAAGTAAAGGATTTGAAGTTTGTTTTTATACATCAGGATATGAGAACAACTGATTGACCCCCCTCTCTATTTTTCTAAATCATATTAACAGTTAGCAGCATCTTGTCAAGCTTCAAAGCAAATTTCTCAAGTCTAGAAGAATCAACATCAAAGATTGCAGAAGAGAAATATCTCAAGAAAAGGTTGAATGAATTGATAGGAAATTTCTCACTTGACCTTAATTCACTTAAGATTGGTCAAGCAATGCTAAAAGAGTTAGTAGCAAAAGGAAGGAAGATAATTGTTGACTGCATGAACAAAGATAAACTCACCTTAGACCTATCTAAAAAGATTCAGAAAGCAGAACCTATGATGGCAGTAGTAAGAAAATAAGTGGAAGATCCCTCTCAAGACATTAACATGTGAAATAATGTTTATCAAGGATAGTTGGATAAAATTGAGAAGGCAGAAAAAGAGATGGCAAAGATAAGGGCTAGACAAACTCAGCTAAGACATGCACTAGCGCCCTCTCTAGATGTGTTGAATCAGAACATCAAGTAGATAGATGCCACAATTGTAACATATGATCAAGGTCCCTCCACATATTTGGAAAATATGGAGAAGCTAACATATGCATTATGTGCCCATCTTCAGACAGTTGATGAACTCAAGGTTTTCTGGCAGCAAGAAATCATAAACCTTTATATTGCATACCCTGATGTATTCTCTATGTAAGTACTTAAAGATTCCCTTTTTTGAGCACCTTTGTAATTAATGTCAAAGTGGGGGGGGGGGAGGGGGTAGAGTATATGGAATAAGGGAGATAGAATAATATATGATGTACAACATACAAAAAAGGATAAGACAAATGATAGCAAGTTTTTATGTAAAGATGAAGTTTAGCTACTTCGCCATATTCCTTTGTTGCCATTAATGACAAAGGGGGAGATTGTTGGAAAGTTGACTTTACTAGTATATATGACTAAGTTTTATTTTTTCATTATGGTAACAAAGTCATATGAATTTTTTTAGTCAGCACACTAACTTAGAAGATCATAATTCAGTTAAGTATAGAAGACAAAGCAGACAGTAAAGCACCCGATGATCAGAGCATCAACGCATGTGTGTATGATCAAGTTTTGGTATGGTCCCTTAGATATAAGATTTTGAGTATGTTACTATGATAAGTCTAAGAATTCATGGTTAGATATGACAACATGAAGAAGTTACAACAAGTCTAAGTGACACAGTTAGTAAGCGACAAAACATAATAGAGCATGGAGCCGACATATAGTATTTTGATTAGCGTATATCATTTTGTTTTGTAAAGGATATGAACCTATTGTAATTGTGTTATAAACATGTTAATATCATTGTATTCAAACATGCTTGAGCCAATTAACTTGGAAGCGTTGTATGTGTTAAGTTATAGGCTGACCTAGTAGTTAGTTTTGGTTGCAACTATTCAACATGTATATATGTGACATGCACTTTTGTATTTGAGGAGGAAGGGCATATAGAGAAGAGAAGAAGTATGTGAAGTATTTATTAGAGAAGTAAGAATGATATAGAACTTTACAAGAGGTTAAAGCATCATCACACAAAAGGAACTGATTAGACAACAGTGTCAAAGAAATTGTTCACCTTGCAGATATAGTGTGTATCTGATAACCAGAAGGTTGTAGCTTTCTTCATTGAGTAGTGAGCTCTAGTAGTGAGCCATCCACCCCTAGTAGGGTTTTTTACTTATAGACTCTTAATTGAGCCATTGTAATCAGCATTGTAATGACTACTCCTAACAAGGCAAAGGAATATTAATAGGTTCATAATATAAAGTACAATTATTGTGGGTACTAATTCCCATCGGGGTTTTCCTCTGGCCAAGATTTCCCCATAAACATATCTTGTGTTATGTGTTATGGTTGAATACTTCATTTTCTTTACTATTAATTTTAGTATTTAAGTAGTTGAGTTAAGTTTCAATAATCAAAAATTAATTATAGAACACTAATTCACCCCCCCTCTCAGTGTTCCCATTCCTAACACATGTATTCATTGTTAGTATGTAAATATGCTTGTGTGTATGTACTCATGTGTATTATTTATGACTTAAGTATATTCAAGTACATTCTTCATAACCTAAATTCATCTCTATGGGCTACGTGCATGACTTAAGTGAATTCATCTGTATGCTTTATAATCTATGTGCTACATGTATGCTTCATGACTTAAGAAAATTTATGTGTATGCTTTATGTGCTACGTGTGTTCACATGTGTAATTAATCATTTAAGTGAATAAAAAATTTATGTGCTACATTATATTGATGTGTATCTGATACTCTCAACCAAGAAAATTTGATGGAGAGCCCTCTACTATCCCCTCAAGGAACCCAACTCAACTTGAGGATTCTACAAGCATCTTGGAATCTACTCAAGGAGCTAGTCTCAACTCAAGGGTCAAATAGAGTGCTCTAACTTTAGAGAACCAACACATCATACATTTTGAACAAGTTCACTTCCTCTAACCTCTCATCCCAACTTCTCTTGGCACCAACTCCATTCTAGGCCTCTCAGTGCACCTAGAGCCTCCATCTTGTTAAAACTTGAAATAGGTCTTCCACCTTGATTCTAACACCATATAAAATATTAATATGGTCCATCTACTATGTTACACCAATCTACCAATTATGGTCAACTCATCTTCCACCAATCCACTCCAATAGCCCTTCTAGGCTTGTAGCCTTCACCAGTCATAAATCAGCATTTTTCTCTAGAATTCTCCAAACAAATAAAGAAAATAATGGTTAATATAGATACCCTTTTTGATTCCTTAAATCCTCCCCAAGACTTAGGGTAGATTCCTTTGGACCAAATACCAAATCCACTACCCTAGCACCCACAAACTAGGCTTAATTTCCTCCAAATAATAAAGCAACTTATATATGCACTTACTCCCTACACCCCAAAGCATGAAAAATAATTTCTTAAGGTTTCAAATCATAAGGTTTTCAAGTTTATAAGTTTTCACCACTCACCAAATTCGCTAGCCACCAAACCCTTGTTTCTAGGGTCATATACCCAGGGTCTACTCAAAAAGATCTTTGTAACTCTCTCCAAGACAATCCAGTTGGCCTAAAACATTATTATGGATCCTACTATCCATATTCCATCATAATAACTACTCTTCTCAAGGGTATTCAACTTCCATAATGACTGGTGTGAAGATGAGCTTTCCTTCAATCAGTAAACTCCATCAATCAGTGTTCTCTCAACCATCACTTCACATATCCTTGCATAAAACAATTATAATGCAAGAATATAATACATTATTGATTTCTCCCACCAATTAAATTGGTCACAGTGGGTGGGAGAGTCAATCCCTTAAGGAGACTACAATCCCTACACACTGATTGTACCCTTCAACCAGTCACAGTCATAGAACAACAATCACTTGTTTTTCTTTAAGAACAATAAAAAGACTGAAAGTAATGCATGGAAGATGTAAACAAAATCAAATGACCTTTGAGGGACATGCTATCTTCACCTCCACCCAAGAATCTATCAGTGACCTTGGTGCACTCCTTAGGTCTTGTCCTTGACCTTGGTGCTATTGCATATCCCTATAACCAAACACTATTCAATAGACAATCAATTTACTCCATTTCAAATCATAGACCCATCCCATAATACATTGAAATGACCATCCTTGGTATCTTTAAATTTTCCAATGACCCTTTATGGTCATGTCCCCATCTCCCTTGGAGCAACAACATTTTTCCACTATGGGTACAAACCGCTGCTTCCATCACGTCTGGTTGGGTAGGTTTACCCTAGGAATGGTCCCACTTTGCCTCTTGACACACCAGAATGTTTGCCAACATACACAATGGTGCTTAGTGGACCTTGGGAACACTTTGGTTTGGCATGTTCATGAACGTTCTATCAAATTTGTGCTCCAAACAAGGTTGTCACTAGCGTATACCCTCCCAATGAGAGCTAATGGCATAGACCATTCAGTGCTACGATGAACGGTTTGGAAGAAACCCAGTGGTGCAACTTTCAACTGATCCTCACTGTAAGTTTTTGCATCAAGTGAGGCTAGCATGCAAAATTTAAACAAATTTGAATCTCCCAGAATGGAGAGAGGTTATTGTAGGCCTTAGAAAAATGGTCATGTAGCATCTCACGGATTGTAGATACCTCTCATGGGGTCTGGGATACGAGCCTCGAAAGATCGCTTCCCAATCATGCTTAGTGCACCTTAGGGGCACTTTGGTCTAGCATGGTCATGAACTTCTAGTTACCCAATGGTCAAAATGGGGTTGTCACTAGTGTTTACTTTCCCAACCAGAGATAATGGTGTAGACCATTTAGTGCTAGGATGAACGGTTTGGAAGAAACCCAGTGGTGCAACTTTCAACTGACTCTCACTGCAAGTTTTGGCATCAAGTGAGATTGAAGTGCCAAATTAAAACAAATTGAAATCTCCCAAAATGGAGAGAGGTTATTTTAGGCCTCAAAAACATGGTGTTGTAGCATCTCACAATTTGTCAATACCTCTCACGGGGTCTAAGATATGAGCCTCGAAAGATCGCTGCCTAATCGTGCTTAGTGCACCTTGGGGACACTTTGGTTCGGCATTGTCATGAACGTTCTAGTGACTTAGTGGTCAAAAAGAGGTTGTCACTAGATTTTAACCACCCAAACAGAGCTAATGGTACAGTCCATTTAGTGCCAGAATGAACAGTTTGGAAGAAACCCAGTGGTGCAACTTTCAATTGACCCTCACTGCAAGTTTTGGCATCAAGTGAGATTGGCGTGCCAAATTCAAACAAATTCAAATCTACTAGAATGGAGAGAGGTTATTGTAGGCCTTAGAAACATGGTCATGTAGCATCTCATATTTTTGTGATACCTCTCATGGGATGTGAGATACGAGCCTCAAAAGATCTTTTCCTAATCGTGCTTAGTGCACCTTAGGGACACTTTAGTCTGGCATGGTTGCGAACGTTCTAGTGACTCAGTGGTTGAAATAGGGTTGTCACTAGCATTTACCTGCCCAACTGGAGCTAATGGAATAATCCATTTGGTGCCAGGATGAATATTTTGGAAGAAACCTAGTGGTGCAACTTTCAAATGACCCTTACTACAAGTTTTGGCATCAAGCGAGATTGGCGTGCAAATTCAAACAAATTTGAATCTCCCAGAATGAAGAGAGCTTATTGTAGCCCTCAAAAAAATGGTTTTGTAGCATCTCACGATTTGTTGATACCTCTCACAGGGTCTGAGATACGAGCCTCAAAAGATCATTGCCCAATCATGCTTAGTGCACCTTGGGGACACTTTGGTCCAGCATGTTCATGAACATTCTAGTGACTCAGTGGTTGAAAAGGGGTTGTCACTAGTGTTTACCCACCCAAACAGAGCTAATGGCATAGTCCATTTGGTACCAGGATGCAATCCTTCAACAATATCCCTTCACCCTAGGGAATCACCATTTTACTTTGGACACATTTGACCAATTTTGACTCGATGAATCCAACTATTACATCATTTGATGATACAAATGTACATGGAATTAAGAAAATACAAATGTAAGGATACAAAATTAAGACAATACAAATATAAGCATACAACATTCATAGTAAGGAAACACAATTTTTGCACTTTACATCGCATTAAGATGATACAAATGTGGGTGTTTAATATTTACAAATCAACGTCATGGGCTCTTTAATATTTCAAATTTTGCATCTAATTTTTCATCACCAAAATTTGGCATCTAAATATGCACATTACAGTCAATTGTTGTTTTTATATACAAAATTTGGCATCTAAATATGCACATTACATTCAATTGTTGTTTTTATATACAAAATCGTAGATACTCAACTATATATTAAAAAATAAGTGTTATTTTCGCTCATAAAGTGTATAAGTTTAACACATGGTACTAGATGACATCTACATTGCAATCCCTGCATTCGGAAGGTAGAAGAAAAGTTAATAGATAATATAAGAATTTTATATAGGTTGACAAAAAGATTATGAATGTATAAGTAACTAAATGAACCAAAGAACATGACTAGCTAATGCATAGTGAAGTTTACTATCATAAAAGATGAGCTAATCAAATGCACACCTAAATCTCTTATATCTATCATATATGTATCCAACTACATTTACAATCCACATACAAAACCAATTTTATTGGCTCAAACAAATAAAGAAAAAAACTACAATTAATTTATTGAACGTAATCGCAATAAACATGGAAAACCTTACAACTTGAGTTGAACTTACCTACTGAAGTGTGCTTGAAGGGTCATCTCTCTGCTTGAGGGTATTCAATTTATTGCCTCATGATAAGTAGTACTAATAGTCCAAAGTTCATGTGTCTTTGGTTTTCCTTGATGTTTCAACAACTTAACATTGGCTGCTATAACAAGGTGTGAATACATGAGAATGGTTTTGTGCTTCTCATAGTCTCCAAACGTAGGAATGCCATTATTTCTAATCATATATGTACACAACCATGTTCTCAAAAAAACATGTGATCCTGTTGGATATGTGAACATAACATCATCTGTCGTCGATTGTGCAAGTTTCTGCTTTCCTCATACACAACGTGCTAACGAGTAATCCAATATCTCATCATTCCCTTATGGTGCAACCAATGCAAAAACATGTCTTGGCTGTAGAAGATCTGAAAGATGGTCATAGTCAAGTGAACAATCCAAGTCATAATTTATTACAGAGACTGTGATAGATAAAGGAGTTAGATAATGTGGAACCCACGTATCAACCCACTCACTTGACTCACACTGATCCCAATTACACTAAAGACACCTTAGACAATAACAAGCCAACTCTCATGTCCAAATGGTCCATGTACTAGCATCTGAGCTTCAAAATGAATGCATTTTTGAAGAATCTTCCATAGTTTGACAATCCAACCTATCTCCTATTATGCCCAACTCAACCAACCAAAAGAATCTGTGCATCACTAAATCAAGAGTCCCCCCTATGACAATGTTGAAGTACACCAATCAACAATAGAATGAGCTATTGGAGATTTTCCAGCAAGCCAGTGCTGACTGTATGTTTGTCATTGATGACAACATATGGTAAGTAGCATGCGTGGAAGACTCATGTAGTGAGCTTTCAGTATATATAGCATGGACATGCTATCAACATGATATCATGGACACAGAGGTTAATATTGAGTACAGATAGTTATGTAACAACTTGTGTCAGCAGTGTTCCTAACAAAGTTACAGGCAGTGCTCTGAGAGTGATTGTTCATACAATTATCATGGAGCCTTCCGCCTTTGGATATGTGATGGAGACATGTTAGTGATGTTACATTCATGGACACAGAGTCTGAAGTGTAGTAGAAGTGAAGTTATGAAGTCATTATTCACTAGTTTTAGTTTCCTGTAGTTATCCAGAAGAGCTGACAGAGATTATATTGGTACAAGAGTTGCACCTATTATTTTGGTATGCGTGCTTGGATTAGTGATTAGAGAAGAGTTAATAATTTTTGGTTAAGAGCGCATGATGTAATTCAGATTGAGGAGAAAGTATTAGTGAAATTGGTAGAGCCGACAATGTGTAGCGTGCATCTACACTTATTGATTTAGATAGGTCCCATAATTTGTGTTGCGTGCTTAGTAGAGCCGTTAGTGATGTAATTGGAGTATGTTATTGTTTCTCTATTATGATTTCAAGGTGGTTATAATAGGTCATCTTGATCATATCATTTAGAGGAAAGATACTTATAGCCTGTCATTTGTGATTGCTAGAGGCATGACATGGAGATGAAATACTAAGTAGAGCAGAGAGTGCGAAGTATTGTGTCATCTAGAAGAGGTCTATGTGAGAGAGAAGATAAAGTGTGCTATACATTGGAACTAATCAAGATAGCAGGTCAAAGCGTAGTTCACCAAGATCTAGATATAGTGTGTATCTATTATTCAAAAGGTTGTAGCCTTCACCCCTTTGAGTAGTGAGCTCTCGAACAGTGCATCCTCACCCCTAACAGGGTTAATTGTAAAAGAATCCTAACAGGGTCTGACCCTTGACCAGGTCACTGTACTAAATGCATTGTAAAGACAAATCCTAACAGGGTTAAGGGTCTTCTAACAAGGATCATAATACACTAGTGCAAATTATTAGTGGGTGTCAATTCCCACTGGGGTTTTTACCTATTTGGATTTCTCCGTAACCAAAATATTATTATTGTGTTCAAGTGTTCTTTCATTGTGTTTATGCGTAAAGTTTAAAGTATACTTAATTGGATAAAGAATTGAAACTTGTAGATAATTGATTCACCCCCCCTCTCAGTTATCTCTTGGGACTATTTATAACAATTTGTATCAAAGCCAAGTGCCTTGGAGAGAAAGTTTAACAGCTTGAGGTTGATCAGATGGCATTCTTTAGAAAAGAAAAAATGGTGACTCATTTGCAATGTATTTCTTTTGAAGTTTTTGAAGTAACTATCAAAGATGTTAAGATCCCCTCTCTAGTAGATCTTGCAAAAGAAGGTACTACTAGCAGTTAGAAATATTGGTTCCATTAGAATGCAATAGCCAAAGAAGCCCTTATCAGCGCCTTGTCTGATAGTGAGTTTTTAGAGATAAAAAAAGTAGACACAACTCACAAAATATGGAAGCACCTAGAAAACATGTTTGAAGGTGACTTACAAGAAAATAATGCATGCAGAAAGACATGGAAGAAAAGATAAAATGCATTAGAGATGCTACCTAAAGAAAACATCAGAGCTTACAACCAAAGGATTAATGAAGTAGTTGCTGGAATTAGAAACAATGGTGGAGAGATCTCAGAGGAAGACATTATGGATAAGTTGATGACCACTCTTACAATAGAGTATGATAAAAAAATCAACATTCTTGATGAGACCATGCAGCTTACATCTGATTTCAAGGAGAGACCTTGATCAGCAAAATATCAGCTTTTGTGATTTCAAGATTGAAGACAGAGCCTAAAAGTGAGACAGCCTTCAAAGCATCAGTCCATGGTAAGAAATCTATGAACACCTCTGGTAATTTTGATGATGATGATGAAGAAAAAACACTAGATGATTTCATTGCTATGATTTATAAAAGAGAGAAGAAAGGTAAAGGAAAATATGAAGGTCAATTACCATTTAAATGCTTTTCATGTAATAAGATTGGTCACTTTGCATCTAAGTGTCCTTCAAGAGTTAAAAAGTTCAAGAATGACTACAAGCCTAAGTATTCAAAGGAATGCTACTATGTTGGAGATGGAGTATCAGATGAAGATTCAACTGAAGAAGAAATTGGATTCATTTCTCTTATGGAGAAGATGCATGATGAGACAGATCATGAAGATAAGAAAAAGGAACAAGAACTAGCACTAGTTTCTCAAGCAGACATAAGAACTGATTCGATCATAGATAGCGACTGTTCACATCACATGATAGGTGATAAAGATAGATTTGTTCATCTGGACAAATACAAGGGTGGTATGGTTAGATTTGGAGATAACACTCCTAAACCTATCATTGGTAGAGGATCTATCACATTGGATGGAAATAACAACACTGATGATGTTCTCTATGTAGATGGTTTATAGCATAACCTTCTTAGTGTTGGACAGTTGCTAGATAAAGGTTATCACTTGGAGTTCAAAGATAAAAAATGCACCATTAACAACAACGATGGTGTTATGATTGCATCAGGATCAAAGACTAAAGGTAATGTTTTTCACCTTAATCTAGAAGCAAGTTGTTTTGTTACTAAGGTTGATGATAGTTGGCTATGACATAAAAGATTGTGTCATATCAACTTTGATAATATAGTAAAGAAAAGTAATGTGAAGGTAGTAAGAGATCTACCTAGCATAGCAAAGCTAGTTGATACTATTTACAGGGAATGCATGATGGGAAAGCATGTGAGGAATTGATTCAGGAGAAAAAATAATTCAGCAGAGAACAAGTTGGATCTGATTCATACAGACCTATGTCGACCAACTCAAACAAGATCATACTATGGTGAAAGGTATTTCATTTTGTTTGTAGATGATTATTCTAGAATGATGTGGGTTGCGTTCTTGAAAGATAAGTTAGAAGCATTTGAGAAGTTCAAAATATTCAAAGCTAAGGTTGAGAATGAATTTGGACTAAAGATAAAATGTCTAAGATCGGATAGAGGAGGAGAATTCACCTCTGAAAAATTCTATGAGTACTGTGAAGAACATGGCATAAAGAGACAGTTAAGTGCACCTAGAACCCCTCAGCAAAATGGGATTGCAGAGAGAAGAAGTAGGATCATCCTTGATACAGCGCACACTATCATGATTGAAGGAAAAGTTGCACATACCTATTGGAGAGATGCAGTCAATACAACAGTCTATACTATCAATAGAATACAATTGAGTCTTGGTGTAGACAAGACACCTTATGAGCTATGGTTTGGTAATGTTCCCACAATGAAATACTTCAGAATCTTTGGTAGCAAGTGCTACATCAAGAGGGATGAAGCAATAGCCAAGTTTGATGCAAGAAGCGATGAAGGTATTTTCTTTGGTTACTCTACTAAAAAAAAATCTTATAGATGTTATAACTTGAGATTAAAGAAGATAATTGAAAGTTCTCATGTTAAGATTGATGAGAATTTTAGGGTTCAAGAAAGATATCATGATTACTCACCTATGATTGAAGAAGAATCCATTACTTCCACTAGTGAGATAGTTGTTGAAGAGATGTTTGACAACATTGATGTATTATTCAATGACCCTGAAACAAGTAAAGAAGAAACTCAGAATGTAGATGAGACAGTATCACCCAAAGTTCCAAAGTTTACATCTAGATATCACTCTAAGGATGACATCATTGGAGATCAGAGCAACAAAGTCACAACAAGATCAAAAGCAAAGCATTCAACAAACAATGAAGTGGTATGTTTACTATCTCAGATTGAACCTTTAAGTGTTGAAGATGCTTGTAAAGATTCAAATTGGCATGATGCTATGAAAGAGGAACTAGATTAGATTATCAAGAATGATACTTGGGAACTGGTCCCTAGACCTAGTGATAAGAATGTGATTGGAACAAAGTGGATATTCAGAAACAAGATGAATGAAGATGGTACAGTAGTAATGAACAAAGCAATGTTAGTATGTAAGGGATATGCACAAAGAGAAGGTATTGATTATTTACACACATTTGCACTAGTGAGAAGATTAGAAGCCATTACGTTGTTTTTAGCTTATGCAACATTCAAAAACTTCAAAGTTTATCAGATGGATTTTAAGTCAGCATTTTTGAATGGAGAGCTAAAGGAAGAAGTATACATTGAGCAACCAGAAGGATTCACCTTATCACACAGACCTGATATGGTATGCAGATTGAAGAAAGCCCTCTATGGACTTAAGCAAGCCCCTAGAGAATGGTATGAGAGACTGGATGGATATCTAACAAAGATTGGTTTCAAGAAAGGAGCAACAGATTGTAATCTATTCAAAAGAGAGACATCTAAAGGTTTACTACTTGTAGCTATATTTGTTGATGAAATTATCTTAGGAGGTAGTGACAAACTTAGTGAAGAATTTGCTAAGGAAATGCATAGTGAGTTTGAGATGAGCATGATTGGACCTATCAAATACTTTTTGGGATTGAATGTGCAGCGGACAGAGAAAGGTATTTTCATTAATTAGCCCAAGTATGTGAAAGAGATATTGAAGAAATTCAAGATGGATGATTGCAAACTAGTGGGTACACCTATGATAACAGGATGCAAGCTTACAAAAGAAGATGATTCACCAATAGTAGATATAACATTGTACAAGTCTATGATTGGTAAACTCATATATCTTACTCAAACAACACCAAATATTTCCAATGCAGTTGGTATTGTTGGAAGATTTGCAGCTGAGCCTAAACAAAGTCACCTCATGGTAGTAAAGAGAACATTCAGATATTTGTAGGGTACTATAGATTATGGCCTATGGTATCCTAACTCAGATAATTTTGAGCTTCATGTATATACAGATGCAGATTGGGCAGGATGCATTGATGACAAGAAGAGTACATCAGGAGGAGCAATGTTTCTTGGTGATAGACTTGTCACTTGGACAAGCAAGAAGCAGAATTGTATTTCTCAGTCAACAGCAAAAGAAGAGTATGTTGCAGTAGCTTTGAATTGTTCTATAATTGTTTGGATCAAGCAGATGATAAAGGTTTTTGGAATTTAGATTGATTATCCTATTGTTATTCATTGTGATAACACTAGCACTGTCAACATGTCAAAGAATCTGGTGATGCATGCAAAGACAAAGCACATAGAGATCAAGTATCACTTCCTAAGAGAGAAAGTAGAAGAAAAAGAAGTCAAGTTGGATTTTGTGAGTACTAAAGAATAGCTAGCTGACATATTCACAAAACCCTTTCCAAAGGATACTTTTGAGTATCTCAGGGAGAAGTTGGGAGTAATTCACTTCCTTGAATCTAATTAGAGAGAATAGGAGTGCATCAGTCCTCAGTGACTGATGAAGGGTTGATTACTCTACTTCAGGAGTAGTACTGGTGCTTAAATGTTTGGTGCCCTTCTCCATTGATGTCAAAGGGGGAGTAGTATATAGTTAATGAAAATTAGTACTAAAGGGGGAGCAATATTCAGTCATGGAAGCAGTTCAGTTGAGGAAATGGAGAATATTATAAAATAATTATTCATTTGGATTGGTGGTGTTTTTCATACCATATGTTGCCATCAATGCCAAAGGGGGAGATTGTTGGAGATTTGCCAGCAAGCCAGTGCTAACTGTATGTTTATCATTAATGACAACATATGGTAAGAAGCATGTGTGGAAGACTCATGTAGTGAGATTTCAGTATATATAGAATGGACATGTTATCAACATGATATCATGGATGCAAATGTTAATATTGAGTACAAACAGTTATGTAGCAGCTTGTGTCAGCAGTGTTCCTGATAGAGTTACATGAAGTGTTTTGAGAATGATTGTTTGTACAGTTGTCATGGAGGCTTGTGCCTTTGGATATGTGATGGAGACATGTTAGTGATGTTGCATTCATGGACATAAAGTTTGAAGTTCCGTAGAACTCAAGTTATGAAGTTGCTATTCACCAGTTGCAGTTTCCTGTGTTTATCCAGAAGAGCCGACAAAGATTATATTGGTACAAGATTTGTGCCTATTATTTTGGTATGCACACTTGGATCAGTGATTAGAGAAGAGTTAAGAATTTTTGGTTTAGAGCACATGATTTAATTCAGCTTGAGGAGAAAGTATCAGTGAAATTGGTAGAGCCGAAAATGTGTAGCGTACGTCTACACTTATTGATTTAGACAGGTCCTAGAATTTGTGTTACGTGCTTAGTAGAGCTGACAGTGAAGTAATTAGAGTATGTTATTGTTTCTCTATTATAATTTCAAGGTGGTTCTAATAGGCTGACTTGATCATATCATTTATAGGAAAGATACTTATAGCCAGTCATTTGTGATTTCTAGAGGCATGACATGGAGATGAAATACTAAACAGAGCAGAGAATGCGAAGTATTGTGTCATCAAGAAGAGGTGTATGTGATAGAGAAGATATAGTGTGCTATACATTGGAACTGATCAAGGCAATAGGTCACAATGCAGTTCACCAAGATCCAGATATAGTGTGTATCTATTATTCAGAAGGCTGTAACCTTCACCCCTTTGAGCAGTGAGCTCTCAGACAGTGCATCCTCACCCCTAATAGGGTTAATTGTAAAAGTCTCCTAACATGGTCTGACCCTTGACCAGGTCACTATACTAAATTCATTGTAAATACAACTCCTAATAGGGTTAAGGATCTTCTAACAAGGATCATAATACACTAGTGCATATTATTAGTGGGTGTCAATTCCCACCAAGGCTTTTACCTATTTGGGTTTCCCCGTAACCAAAATATTGTTGTTGTGTTCAAGTGTTCTTTCATTGTGTTTATGCTTAAAGTTTAAAGTATACTTAATTAAATAAAGAATTGAAACTTGTAGATAACTGATTCACCCCCCCCCCCCCCCCCCCCCCCCCAAGTTATCTCTTGGGACTGTTCCTAACATGAGCATCAAGGAGTTCTGCACTTGAAATCCTCAGTTGCTCCTTAACTAGAGCTCTCTTTACGCATGCACCTGCTCCATCATGCTCCCATTTTCCATG
The DNA here is from genome assembly GCA_027943335.1 of Chamaecyparis obtusa. Lineage (NCBI taxonomy): Eukaryota > Viridiplantae > Streptophyta > Pinopsida > Cupressales > Cupressaceae > Chamaecyparis > Chamaecyparis obtusa. Next base: position 57,099 of record BSBK01014545.1, read on the forward strand.
TATAGCCTAAAAAAACTCCAAATATGAGGTACACCTCTCTCTACATGCATTCTACATAACCAATAAAATATACAACCATTTTTTAATTGACCTGTGTAGTTATCTGACCAAATAAGATGTCTATCCATAGAAATATTATTTTCCTACATCCACTCAAAATAATTCTCAAAGAAATGTTTGACATACTCAGATGAGTGAGATCTATCATCACTCATATAAAAATGGTACTCTCTGATTATCTTCCAGTCGTCTTCTGTACTATCAAGGGAATGTCTATATTTTATGTGCATAAAAATAACATCCTGAATAGAATTGTAGTATTGAGCTTGCAACTCGTTTTGGGGCTGCAATGTATAGTTCTCTACAAATTCAACAACTGATATAATAGTGTCAATCAGGAAAGTGTCCTTACACATCCTGAATTGTTGATCCAACCACTGAGACTTGTGACTATGCCTTGCATACTTGTAAAAAAGATTCTTCCTGAAATCTGAAATAAAATCAGCTAAATTGCATTCTTTTGTAACCAACTCACATCTAGAGCCTTCACCTCCACTTTTCAATGTATATTTAACAATTTCATATATCTTTTCATGGATAATTGTCTTTCCAAAATCGTGTTCGCAGCCCTCATGAAAACATTCAACAAAATTCACTAGCCCACCATGCTCTAAGCACTTGTCATTTAAGCAATTTTTTTCTATAAAAGAAACATCCATCATCTCTAGGACATAAAAAATGATCTAGCAAGTCTCTTGATGATTTTGGAAGAGCACTTGTACCACACTCCTCCAACATTTCACTAGTATGCAAAGTAGAATGAAGGGATCATAACAGTTCATGGTGCATTAAAAAATGCACATGATATTTGCAACAAAAAGTATTCTGAATCTTAAGAGGCAGTACACAAAACAAAGGCTTGAGGGCTTCAAAAGCTCTTTGTGATAATTTCAATGTTGGATGTGTCTCACAAAATTTTTTGAGCAACAGTGTTTGACTCACCTCCAAATAATGTTTGGGATGTGTGGTGCGGTCTCGAATGCCAATTCTCAACTTCAAGACATCCTTCACATTTGGTGACACTCTTGAGTTAGATTGCCAAAATAGTCAAATTTGATCCTTCACACCATCGGTAAGCTTCTTATCACAATGTGAAAGTCTCCCACCATAAGCCCATGTATCATGTTGAAGAGGATCAAGTCTTTCTCTTCTTGCAAGTGCTCTATCCAAAGTTTTATGATTTAGGTTCAAATCAACACAATTTTGTCTCATCAAATGAGCCTTTCTCAAATGATGACTTACTAAGGAGGTTGTAATAACCCTCCTAGCAGCTCTCTTATATTTTTCCTTGGTAGTCTTCCCAATGGAATTGAGAGCAATAAAAAGATTTCTCACAATAAATGCATTCCTCTTTTTTTTCTTGTTCATACTAATCTTCAATTTGACTAGTATACGTCTCATCTTCTGCATCTTTAACAATTGCACAAACATTTGACATTGCTCAACCAACGTCTTGTGGCTAAAAAATTGATCAAAAAGTTTTGAAACCCACAATCAAACGGTTCTTTCTGATCTCTTGCCATCGAAATTTCTCATTATGTTCTCATCAATTTCAAGTAACCATTTAGTTGTTCTTGAATGTCTCAATTTTGAAGCTTGTCTTTCTTCCTCCCAAGGGACTTCATTTCTCATATAATTTGGAGATGTGTTACATTGATTTGGTTTTTGTGTACCATTATCATTGTGAATTCCTTCATATTCAATCAGTAGATTGTCATTGTCAATGTCCACACTTTCATTGTTCACATCTACATGTTCATTTTCAAAACCTATATTTTCATCTTCAATCCCTACATTCTCATTTTCAATATTATTTTCATAAATCATTTCAAATCCATGTTTTTCTTCATGGGTAAAAGTACAAACTAGTGTCACACTTTTATAAAGGAAAAGGATGAAAACGTGCAAATTTTTCAACTTTAACGATATAAAAGTGGTATTTGTGTTTAGAATTTGAAGTTTATGCTTATAATTTTTTTAAAAAAATTTGAACAAAAATTGACATAGTTTTTTAATTTTTGAAGTCCATTTTTTTATTGCTGAAATATGCTGAAAATCTAGGGTCTAGTTCCCACAAAAAAATTATATGCAAATAATCTTTTTTTTTTGTTTTTTTTCTGATTTTAGAATATGTTTTAGATGACATGTATAGCTAGTGCATAAAAAAAAGAAAAATTATATTTCAGTATATATTTTGTTTGTTATAACTATCCAAAGTTGGTGTTATCCAAAATTAACAGTTTTTTCTTCCACCAATTTTTTCCTATCAAATCTACACCATTAAAAAAACAAATTATATCTTGAAGAGGACTCTCTCCTCTAGTGTTAAATATAAAGTTTAAATTTTTCTGACATGATTTGTTATTTTTAATTTTTTTCGAACGAGCGTGTTCTTAAATGTTAAAATACCTACTTGAAGTATTTTCAACTTATAATATATTATATGAAATCAAAAAATAATAAAAATTACATGACCATAATCTTGACTTCGAGCTCTACAAAATGGTATTTTTAGATTTTACAAAAAGGTAAATTTTAATAGAGAATTCAAATTCAGAAGTGAGAACTTCTGAGAGTCACATTTTTTTGCTTATTTGGCTGCCATATGGGATTCCACATGGGTCTGGTTGAACCAGGTCTAGGTTTCTGCTAGACCTATGGGCGACCAAACACAATCCCGTGGATGACCAAGCCCCTTAAATCTAAAATTAAAAAAATCTGACCAGTTTTTTAAATAAAATCAAATTTTTCAAATTGATTAATTATTTTAATTTTATTTGGAAATGGAGTTAAGTGATTTTTATCTTGAGTTCTAATTTATGTTTGGGTATTGCATGTTAAGTCTTGATTTTAGTTTTTTAAAGTTAAGTGATTCTTTTTCTATTTTTTAGAGGGCAGTTTACCTTGTTTATGGTGTTGCGTGCATTAAAACCCTTATTCAATTTTCTTTATTAAGAGGATTTTGGCCAGTATTTGATATACAGGTTTATATATTTTGGCTTTGAGGTTGAATTGGAGGATTGCCAAAGCTTTGGGAAATTTCAGGGTTGTTGGATTGTTCTTTGTGGTTTCTATCGAGTGGTGGTTTAAAAGGTAGGGTTTGAAAACATTTTTTGCAATTATTCTTTGGAAAAGATTGTCTTCATTGTGTCTTCTAGATAGGTTGATGATTTTGGAGTGATTATATATATTTTTCATTTTCCTTAAGAAAATTTGCAAGATTAGATTGTTTTGATTTTGTGAATGATAAATATGTATATATTTTGGTTGCTTATGAGCATAAGCTTTTATAAAAATTTGTGAGTTTTTCCAATTAGGGTATTCTATCAATCTGATTATTTGAACCCTTGCTTACTTTCTATCCTTACATACCTTCAAGAAACCCAATTTGTTTAGCTTTGCATGCTTTTAAGTCCATTTTTTTCCCACCAATAAATTTGAAGTCCATTTTTTTATTGGAATATTAAATATAAGAATATTTAATTATTAAGTGTTAATTAAATATATTTTTTTAATTAAAAGACTTAATTAAAAGTCTAGTTTGGAATAAAAGGGGTTAATTAATTATTAAATTTAAAGATGTAAAGATGAGATTATAGACATAATTTGATTTATTTAATTATCATGCATAATTATTAAAGTGTTAAAATATTAATTGATTAATTAAACATTAGTATGCAATTTAAGTTGCAAATTCAATTTTATAAAAATTGAATTAGAAATTTGAATAAAGTTAAGTTAGGAATTGTTAACTGGAAAAGTGCATATAATTATAATTATAATTAATTAAATATGCAAAAAAGGAAAATTAATAATTAAATACAAATGGAGTTAAGTGATTTTCATGTTGAGTTCTAATTTATGTTTGGGTATTGAATGTCAAGTCTTGATTTCAGTGTTTTCAAGTTAAGTGATTCTTTTATATTTTTCAATCTAAACAGTTTTTGCAATGGGGAATAAAAGGAATAGAACAAAAAAATATGATCAAATAAGGGATGACAAAATAAAAGGTCATACAAAACATAATCAAAATCAACCTGTTGAAGTTCAGGAAGAACCTATTGATATTCAAGAAGATGCAATTCAAGCAAGGGAACAAATTGGTAGTTCTAGAGGTGGAAATATATCTTTTGGCATGGACAATTTGATGGAGATGAATGAGGATTCACTTTTCAGTCAAATTTCATCTAAACAAATGTTATCTGAAATTACAAATAAAATGCATTGCAAACAACTTTGGGATGCATATTTTAAAAATAAAAGTATGGTTGGAAGAGCTCAGTTATTTGTTAGGTTATTCAGGAAAAAAGAAATGACTCCTATTTTGGAGTTGTTGGGTGTTGACAACAAGAAAAACTCAGGAGACAATGTAAATCAAACAATAGTTGAAAACTTACTAGATGCATTGAATGACATTAATAACTCAAGTCGAGGAGCTGATTTAAGTTTTGCCATTAGAGCATTGATGATTACTTTATCTAGTAGGAGGTTGACACAGAGAAAACAAGTACATGAAATTTCTAATTTATTGAATGTATCTAGAAGAACTATTCAAAGATATATCAGGAAGAGAAATATGTTAGATGAAAACATTGAAAAGAATTGGGTAAATATTTGTAGGCTTCCTCGAAAAGACAAAGTTTTTGAAGATGCAAAAAAATTGGTTATTGAATATTGGACCACTCACTCTTGTGTTTCTTCTAATAGAAGGGATACAATATAGATGAAAGATGAAGAGACTGGTATGAAAACTACACATCCAAAACATTTTATAGATACAACACAAAGTGGATTATTTGAAGCATTCAAGCAAGAATTTTCATGTGGAAATATGTCAAAGAATGTTTGAGAGGTTGCATCCTTACTTTGTACGCATAAATAAGGTTCCTGAAACTTGTTGTTGTCGAAATCATGTTGAGTTTCATCTATACTTGCAATCATATAAAAAAGTTATGGCAGTTCTTGATTCAAATATGGTCATCCTTGGAAGTACGATATAATTTGTGAAGTCTATTTTATGTGATAAATTAGAAGATTCAGATGAGTTCAAAGTATAGAGTATAAAGAATGCATGCAATGATTGTGGAGATTTGCATAAATTTCTATTGAAAATTGAGAATATTAATGTTTCAACACCAAATTTGTGGAAAAGATTTGAATATGAGACATATCGAACAAAGACCGAAGATGAATCCAAAAAAAATGTATTGAAGGAGAGTGAATTGCCCTACCTTGAGTTTATGACTAGATTTCATTTTCTAATTTATCCACATATCTAGCATTGTCATGGTGCACAATGGCAAGATAAACAGTTTCGTGATTCCAAAGATTGTTTTCTACCT